>JAMKCH010018645.1:0-22363 GCA_023653785.1 Ophioderma brevispina
GGAAATATGAAATTACGAGGTTAAAGGTCGTACACACGGTAAACAAACCACACCACCGAGGAACAAAATCCGTTTCCAACACATATTCAGACGCTGCCAACCAAGCCCGTACAAAAAAGGAACTAATTTAGGCGGTTATATGTGGGTAAGTAGCTATGCGTGCCTACACCTATAATAAAAACAACAACAACAATGCGACCTCGTCCTTGTCCGTTATTCATTTAGCATTAATTTTGAGATTCTCCGGAGATTCTCGTAACAGTGGCTTCTGAAAACACACCATTTACGCTCCCATAGAATCTGTACTGCTGGGACACAGCGCCACCAATTCCGTTTCCGCATCGCTAATTGGCCGGCTATTCTTAGACATGCGCTACGTCATGGGACTCCCTAGCAGCCAGACGCTGTGTTAAAGGCTCTGCGATTAGCTGAACAAGGAATGAAAAAAACGGTTTCGCGGTACCTTGGATATCGCGAAAACGACGAATCAGGTAGTCGATCTGATGTTAGAAATGGGTTCCTGACAAAAAAGACCAATTAGCTCACTAGTTTTTTTAAGCATGGCGTGTGGCATGACTTGACAGCAGCAATCGAGAATTGAGCCAGCTAATAAGGTAAGAATTTTTCACGTATTTTTCACGTTTTTTCGTCTTCCTCCAAATATAAATCTATATTATAAACTAGTCAGCTAACTAGACAATTTAGTTAGGAATATTTTGGTGCGTAAATCGTTACGATAGGCCAAGTATTTTGCGCAATATCCAGTGTACAAAAAATCCAAATCAACGCTATTTGACCGGGTCCGAATATGTTAACAAGTTGTTGTGTACGTGTCAGCCACTTGGGTAGACGTTTCATATAGAAGTCCCATTGATGCAAATGAGGTATTACAATTGATTCCGCCATGCGCTGTATGGCGATGTGCAGTGGCGCTTGACGGAATGAATAGCAATACCTCATTTGCATCAATGGGACTTCTATATGAAACGTCTACCGCCACTGGAGCATGTTACCGTCGAAAACTTGTGAACTCCCTAGCGCAGTGAAGATTTGGCAAGGTCGCGTGGCTCAAATTACTTTCTGACCGTAATTTAACAATGGGCGGCGCTGTGTGCCAAGAGAGGGCAGTTTTTAATTTTTTTTTTTACTTTCACCGAAAATTGATATTACCAGCCACCGACTTTCAGGATTGAAAAAAAAAGTTTGGCCTTATCCCAAAAAGTGAGGAGGGAGGGCTATAAGAATCGGATAATTTTTTAATCGGCCCAACAATTCAGAAATAACCCTTTTTGTATTAAAACAATGGCGACGGCTAAATTTGTGATTTCTTGGATACCATCGTCTGACTAGTCCATGAAATATGGCCACACACGTCGATCGCGTGAGCAATGAGTGACAGGTAATAGAGACTTCTCTTCCGAAGCAAATACACGAACACGCACCAAAAAAACATGGCAAGAAACCCCTTCGTAAAAACGGCATTTAGTCAATTTATGTTAAAACAATGATCCTATAACACAGTGTTATAGGATCATTGGTTAAAAGAAGGAGCGCCCGCGCCCGGACGAGTTTTGGCTAGATATCTCCGCAGAGGGTGTGGCTTTGCATCTTGTCAAGGAAATATAGAATCACCCGCGCAAAAAAAAACACCGAATGCGTAGTTCGCCAGTGGCGTGCTTACTAATCACGTGAGTCCTTGCGATTACTATCTATGATACGGTCTGTGAAGGTAATAATTAGTAGACCGCCACAAAAATATGTATTTTTCCCGAAATAGGTAAGTGAAAATTGACATCAACAATCTCATATGAATCATGAGATACACATGCTTCCATGGACGTACTTGAGGGTGAGTAAAATAAAGTTAAAGATAAGTTATCCTCTGCAAAGTTGAACTTCGCTGAGTTCAGGGAAAAATGGCCAGGCCATTGAAGCCAACGTGCTGTAACTCAGTACCTTAGTACTGAGTTACACGTTACTGTAACTATATACACCGTAGATATCATAAAATAACTCACACTATAACAATCATTCCATAAAAAGTGTTAAAAAATATTTTATGAGCAACAGTGAAGTTCAACAGGCAGACAAGGATGATTTTTTATTAATATTTTACTGGAAATGGCGAGTGGACGCAAGTGTTGAAACAGCAGACTATGTGCTATTCGAACCGGCAACAAGCAATTACTAAAAGAGCGATAGATTTTAATCTATAGGTAGGGAGAGGTGTCCATCGCAAATTGATGCAAATTATTTATACATATATAAAAGGTATTGTTTATTTTCCAATGGTGTTTGCTGTTTTGAAAATCTAATTAGCAATACTTTTATATATGTATTATAAATAATTTGAATAGATATTTAATGTTTATTAAGACCGGAAAATAGGCGTCCTTTTAGGATATAGCTTTTTGGGGCACTCTCTATAGTGTATTTTTTATCCTTCATAAAGAACGATTTATCTGTCGGTTATTTTCTTTTTCGTTTTTGCGATTGTAAACCTCTGTTTTTTTTTTCTCCGTGCTCTGTATTTTATTACAGTGCATTTTATCTCTTGTGCTCTGCAATTTCTCTGAATTACACTATTGTGTATTTTGTTTGTTTGTTGTTTGTTTTGCGCTCTTTATTTCATTAAAGTGCACATTATCTATCATGTGCAGCCTTGTAGCTCTGCTTCTTAGGCCCAGTCGTGTTCTCTGCAATTTCATTGCTATGCAATATTGTTTTGAAGTTGTGTTCTTTTTAATTCTTTAAAATGCACTTTGTTGTCTTGTCTGTCTTGTCCTTCCCTTTTATCCTTGCTCCCGTCTTGTTTCTCCTGTTCTCCCCCACACAAGGTTGGCACACTGTGCTAAATCTTCCTTTGTTCATATACTTAAGGTGTCCTCCTGTATCAATTTGATGCCTAACGTGGATTCGTACCTCGTCCGTTGGATTCACCGTTACCTACATTACCTCACAAGGTCAGATGAACTAAAGAGGGCATTGTGAATTACTAGAGCTGGAGCAGAATATAATAGGGGCCTTATTTGAGGAATTCGTTTACTCCCACTACAGAAACGGTTTAACACCTTTGGTAGTTAGTATGGACCTTCTACATCAATGCTAGATAGTTAGTACTCCCAAATTTTGGTATCACGTTTTTTCAATAGGGGCCAATATAGGTTTACACAGGGGTCAAACTTTTAAAATGCCCCAATTATGTAGAAATGTATGCTATATTGTCCATCTAATCATAAGGATTCCAAAAATGTATAGTTTGTATACTACCTACGACCATTGGTTTTGGAGTTATAGGGTAAAAATGACTAAAATGGTAAAAAAGGTAAATCTTAATTTTTACAGGGGTCAACATTAAAAGTTAATCTGATTATATTTTAAATACTTGCAAATTATTGCCTGAGGTAATAGGACTTCCAAAAAGTATAGTTTTTATTACGTTAAATATTTACTTGCGGAGATAAGGGTCAAAGAAGGTCAACACCAATTGGATTATGTTGTCCTAGGACCTATGTTGTCGCATAACATGACTATGCATTGCAGATGGTACAAACTATTCCTTATTTAAGCTAGATGAACAACTTTTTACCAAAATTGGAGCAACTTCTGATTTTGACCCCTGTACAAATAGAAATTGACTTTTTTGCCATTTTTACCCTATAACTCCCAAACCAATGGTCATAGATGGTACAAACTATATATATTTGGAATCCTTATGACTAGACGGACAATATGGCATACATTTCAACATGTTTGGAGCGTTTTAAAAGTTTGACCCCGTATAACCTTAAATTTGCCCTATTGGAAAAGGAACACCCCAATTTGAGAGTACTAACCACCTAGCGTTGATATAGAGGGTCCATACTAACTACCAAGGGTGTGAATCCTTTTCTGTAGTGAGGGGTAAACGATGATGTTTGGCCCGGGTCCGTGCTCCTCCTCTGTACATTGTGCTTAACGTGTATGATAACTGAACTTCAACTATAAGTACTTGCATGTATACATAAGCACTTTACAAACCAGTTAGCTATTGTATTTAATAATTACTTTGAAAAGCAGTGTAATCAATATAGAACTGAGCATAGCGATACTTCCCCACTGACGCCGTGCCAAAATTATTTCATACCAGAGAAAAACAATCGAACGTCCAGGGACGAGTAGACTCAGATGGCATTTTGCCAGTCAGTCCTGGTTGACTACTGACTGTTGTCAAGCTGCCACAACAAAATATTGTCCTTGTATTTTTCCTGAAAAAACTCACATTTCTTTGCCATTGCATGATCGCATTGTTAAATTTCAAAGGACCTCTATAAAATTGAGAAGGCAATTCAATTTGCACATTGTCCGAATACTTTCTTTTAGAGTTACGTAGACACCGTTGGATATACCCAGACCATACCACTCATTCATATAGAATCAAATTACATAGCTATCTGTTTTGCCTCAATTGAAGTCAGCTGTTGTTTCAGCGTTGTGCGCATTGAAAAAAAAATCGTGTTTATTGGATAGATTTTTCTGGATGAATTTAGTATTCTGCCAACACATACTTCAACATCCAGTTTATGCCGTTGAAGCTGCCGAATATATAGATAGGGTGGTGGCACCATACAAAATTTCCGATTTAAATTAGACGTACCAGGTGGTTTTCATGGTCATTGGTCTGCTCATTTTGTGTTTAGACTATTTGATGGATGATCTGCGATTACGCATCTGATTTGGAAAGAATGATCAAGAAGGCTAAATAATGATTTTCCTGCCAGAAATATTACTCAAAAGTGTACTTGGTAGAGAGACTCAGTTCACACACACACAGTCAAATTAGGTTGTCCTAATGTTAAATTTCTTTCGCCAAGTAGCAATCGTCCTATCATTGTTGATTCCACTTATGATTCAATCCATTAATCCGTTCTTAAAGAAATCAAACTGAAGTTCAAAATCCCACCCTGGCATAATTATACCGCAATCCCCCAATCAGATTGCGAGCTTAATTCAAATTCAAAACAAGCATGTCCGTGGCTGTTCAATTTGTTTACTGGCGAGAGATTGCCACGAGATGGCGCTATACCGCATTGCCATAGGCAATCAAATGGGGTCGGCCAACAGTTCTATGTTGGTCACATTTCCTTGCACTGTATCGTCTTCTTTGGAAGCACTCTCTTTCATTGGGATACCTGAAACTTCAGAAACCTCAAATAAATCAGAATATATCCGAATCAGAATATATTTTGAATGTCACCGAGTATTATCCCGCTGAACTAACTAATTCGCACACAATTTTTTGTGAAGTTACGATTTAAACGGCGTGCAGTGAATGAATATTTAATTCCCTGTCTAAACGTATCAATGTAATTAGAAATACAGACACTTCACTTGAAGTGACTGGCAGCATGCTGGCTTAGACTGGTTCCATTTCTCAAAAAAGTGATTCCTACTACATGACGACGCATGTTTTTGAGTAAAAGCACCTTGGGTTAAGTTGTTTTTAGAAATGAAAATTTTATGTTCCATATATTCCAAATTTTCTGGTCCCAGCTGAATTTTTGAGAGGATTGCCCTAATTGCATAAATTCAAAATGGCCGCCTTTGAACGTTTGTTTGTACATCAAACTCAAGTATTTAAGGTCTTGTAATGACTTCATTCTTGTGGTCTATACCAATCACAAAGCTTTTCAGGGTTAAGGAATACAATTAGATCATTTAGTTTAGGCATTAGGTCCAACTTACCAGTGTAATTTTGCATAAACATTCAAATGGGCTGGCCATGTTGACTTTGTTTACATACTCACGATTTGCAGGCTTGTACTTCATTCTTCTTTTGTCTATACATAATGTTTTCAGGGTCAGGAATTAAATTAGATCATTAATATGGTCATGCTCCATACGTTTGGTTATGAAAATGATGGTGGCTTGCCTTTTCACAAATATTTTTTATCATTTTTTATTGTAATCATAAGAAACAAGTTAGGAGTATTCAGCTCATTTCATTTCATTTTAACGGGAATTTATCTAGCTTTAAAATGGTAGCAGATTCAATTTTGTGATATTTTTACTTTCGATTTGTCGTAATTTTGAGTCAGTCGGGCTCAGAGAGGGTGGTGCCTACGGATGAGGTGCCTACGGATGGGGCATGTGTTAAAGTCTAAGGATTTTTGATATTCGGGACTATTGCATTTTTTTATTTTATATCTTTGTAACCCTGCCATGTATTAAGATAAATAACATCTCATTTTGTTTGTTATTTATGTGGCATTCATTTTGAACATACAACAGTTTAAGCTATGATGTTAATTGAAGGTAACAAATTAGACTGCCACAAAATTTTGTACTTTTTACATCAAAATTTCACTTTTCCACCTTATATGACACTTGTGGCACCCTGTATATTCATATACAAGTTGTTTATTTGTCTTCCTTACATTTTTAGCTTTACAACAATATATAGTTTTATAGCTATCTCAAAAAAAAATGATGACTTACTCTCATTTAAGTGTGAAAACGGATACTATTTGGTAGTTTCAAGCATGTAACACACTTTGCTCCCAACTCATGGTGCATGATCTTATAGCATTAGGTCATGTTGACAGTTAATTTGCATAAAAATTCAAAATGGCCGCCGTTTTAAATTTATGCAAATTAATTGTCAATATATAGCATGATACCTTAACTGATGGTCTAGTTGTGTTCTCTGACCCTGAAAACATATATATAGACACAAGAATGAAGTCTTTACAAGCCTTAAATCTTGAGTTATGTACAAAAATGTTAAAATGGCGGCCATTTTGAATTTATGCAAATTAGGCACACTTCTCCTAAAAATTAGCTTTGGGGACCGAAAGATTTAGAATCAGCATAAAATTTCCATATAGAGACACTGTTTCAATTGCTTTTACTCAAAAATGCCTTCGACTAGTTTCTTTTTGAAAAATGGAACCAGTCTAGCTAAATTAAATATCGCACCATTCCGCCACTTGTCCAAATGAGATGGAAAATAACCTGCATAATAGGCATCGGGAACTGCTAACAGCACCATGTTTACACCCATCAGAAACTTGGTCAATTACTCAAAAATTTCGGGGCAGGATCAATGGCTGTTACACCAAACTTCTGGAAAGCTGGAGAGATCGTATTTCCAACACAGAGGTATATGGAGATACCATTAAAAAGAGACGTCTCTAGTTTGCTGGTCACTGCATGCGGACAACTGAATGCCTATCGCCCATCTAATTTTCTGGACACTTAGTTATCCGTATGTTATTGCTAAAGATATCGGACTGTAGGCAAGTGAAATCCATCAACTCATGAAGGATAAGGCAATCTGGTACCAATTCCGACGGAGGAGGAGAAGGAGGCAGAGGCGGAGTCGGAGGAAGAGGAGGAGGAGGAGGAGGAGGCGGAAGCGGAGGAGGAGGCGGAAGCGGAGGAGGAGGCGGAGGCGGATCGGTAGCTAAGATAATACATGACGTCAAATATATGTGTAGCTAACCTCTCCAGTCCAGGTTGTTCTAGCTGAAATCCAGAATCTGCAAAGTACTAAGGTTGTGTAAATACGGCAAGGTTAATAAATTGTTGTTGTTAGAAATTTTCATAACCCCCCCCCCCCAAGAATAAAAAGCACTGGTAGGTATATCGTCTAAGTTGTTGTCACTGAAATCTAGATAATATAATGGAATCATTAAATATTAATTCAGGCAAGTGATATTTGATTAGCATGCAGATCAAGAATATTTGCATCCATCAATGACTCAATATTTGATATGGTAATGTTAGCAATGAATTACTACTTTACTACTAATTACTACTACAGTTTGTGTAGGGAATGAAGTACTGAAATCCATACGATGGAAGGAAAATCAACTGATTACTAAAAAGTGAAAGTCTACTCAATAAACAAAGATGAGTATCTTCATTCATATGTAGTGATCCAGTAATTCTAATTGCATCAAAGCATTGAATTAGGTCCGTATGCAATATGGCGAGTTGGTTATTTGGAAGTTTAACCATTCCAAATGGGTCAATTCATCATATATACCAACAAACAACGGCACTAGGTGGTTATTATGAAGGCACAAAATGTCTCTAAGTTAAGCATACCATCCAGTATGCCCAACGGTATTGACTGGAGCTGATTAGCTTCAAGGTCTAGACTACTCAACTGGAATTGTCTTTTAAAAACGCCAACTGGCAATTCGATCAGTTTTTTGGGTGGGCTATTTTTTGTTTTGTTTTCATATTCTTTTTTTTTTCTTCTCAGAAGCAGATCGTGCAATCTGTTGTGGCCATATGCAATGACATAAGATTATTGAGTTCAAGATATGGTATATTCAAGTATGCTAGATTCCTAATTACACCTTTGGGTAGTTTAGCAAGATTATTATTGTCCAGGTGTACTTCGGTTAATTTAGATAGATCATTGAATATGTCCTCAAGCAAAGAGGTCAGGTTATTTTTTTTCAAGGAACAACAAATTCAAATTAGCCAGCCCGTAAAACAGAACCACGGGCAGCGAGATTAAGCAATTAGATCAACTTGTTGTCGGAGATGTTAAGCTGCCATTACTGAGATAGTTCGGCAAATGCATCAACAGGCAACGACGTTAGCCGATTACCGTTGAGCTGTAGCAATACCAGTTGCGCCAGCTTATTAAATATTTCCAAATGGAATGAGATAGTCGTTCAGTATAAAAAAAAACTTGTTGTTTGAACATGGTCATCAAATCAAATGCACCCAGAGGCAAGGCAATTAATATGTTGTTATCGAGATAAAATGTTTCCAACCACGTCAGTTCATATATCGTCGGCTGAATGCAAGACCAACGTTAGTGACATTTTTGTCGAAATTGAGTTGTTGGTGAATTTTGAAAGAGGAGGTATTCGCGCATAATTTAAATTATATACCTCATATCCCTGTCATCTGATTGGTTAAAAGTGGAGGCATAAATTCAACTAGCTTCAAGAATTGAACCAAAAATGAACTATGCCCTGGAAGAGCGGGCTTAGTTCATGAACTATGCCCGGGACACCTCTTCCCAGCGTAAAGGACTGTCGCACGAACTATTCATCCGTATTATGAGTGTACATATTGAAGCTGGCGTAAGAGATGAATATAAGCAGCCCCTGATCGTATTTTGTTTACTGAGTCGTACTGTGAAATGGCTGAATCGCAGCATCAGACCATCAGTATCATGCTTTGAGCTTGTAGATGAAGATCTGAAAGCCTGAAAGGAATCAGAGATGCAGCTCAAAGGGCTAATACCAAACGGCAGGTAAAGTACACCGTGAAGATATTCGAGGATTATAATTTGACATCGATGACGCGGCCATCTGCAGGCCATGTAAAACTGCCGAATTCGGAGCAGAGATCATCGAGTCAATGAAATGTACGCATCTTGCCGACAAAAAATGGCAAGAAGTCGATTACGGCGATCCGTTTTGGACTCCAACATCACTTCCTCAACACAAGAAAGATTGATTGTTAATTCTTCACAAGTTTTGCACCCTAAGTTACACAAAATTACTAAAACCATGCATGCATGCCATGCCCATGCCATGGCCTACACCTGGCGATCTTGTTGAGGGACCCCAGCTACAGGATCACCACAGGCGATCCTGTAGCTGGGGTCCCTCAACAAATATAGGGTTAAATACTTGAACATCAAGTTTAATCTTTAGCATCAACTTCAAATAGCTCCCCTTAGTGTGTTTTGGACCCAAATCATCTATCTGCAAAGCTTAATTTGATGGAAAAGTATTTTTTTTTTCTTCCCTATATATGACCGTGGACCCAACGAGAGGATCATGATCATGATGATATAGGCCTGTGTTAGCATCCTGGCTTAGAATATTCTTTTAACCAATCAGATGACAAGAATCTATATATTCGGTATATAAAACAAATATTGACTGCTTTTTATCCGGAGCATGGTTGAAACTATAGGCCCTCGGGGCATAGTATGGTTTCGAGATCACCTTGGGCCTATAGTTTCAACCATGCCCCTCATAGCAGTCAATATTTGTATACTATATGTGAAGATATGTAAATGATTAAAAAAAGTTAAATTAGAAAAATGTTCAATGCGCTTTTTCCGCTCATTTGCACCTTATCAGTGCAAGACCACCGTAAGGACACTGAAGATAGTCTTGCATTAACAAGAAAATACTGATGTCACTTACGTTCTCTTTTGTAAATAAATATTTAATTTATCAAGGAGACATTATTTGAATTATATCATACAAATACATTTCTTATAGTATTACCTGCTATCAGGGCCGTACGCAGGATTTTGGGGGGTGCGGGACTTCGAAAAAGTGGACCTTTTTACGAAAAAGTGGACCTTTTTTCCTAAAAGTGGACCTAACCCCCTAAAATGGTCCTTTTTTCGATTTTTTTCACCAAAAAGTGGACATTCTTTACAAAATTTCTCTAAATTTTGGACCTTTTTATCACAAACTCAGCACAAAGTGGACCTTTGCCCATTTTTTTTGCCCCCCACCCCTGAGTACGGGGCCTGCCTGCTATAATTATGGACACACCACCTATAGAAGCATATAGAAACACAAACATGTTCTTCCTGTAAATTAGTCAAAATGCACTTACGTTGGTCTTGCATTCAGCCGACGATACATATATCCCAGGGTAGATTGGTCATCTGATTGTGTTCGAGGTATAGCCATAAGTTATCAAAGGCATCATCAGGGAAAGAGGCTAATTTATTGTGGCTAAGATCTAACCATTCTATATCCTAACGTCCCTAGAGGAAAATCAGACGATCACCGCAAAAAATGGAGCTAGCGTTATCTTTCTTATTAGATATATTAGGTATAGGCCCTTCAACTCAGACAAAATATTGTCTCAGAAAATGAAGTTAATTGATTGTTCTGAAGATGAAGCTCTTTCAACTGATGCACGTAATCAGATATTCTTTTGGGAAGTGACGACACCTGGTTGTTGTTGAGGGTACGAGTGCAATTGGTTGTTCGCTAAGCTTAAGGAGAACCTGTACCAAGAATAAAATATACAATATACGCTATAAAAACAATTATTGAACACATATGGAGTGGTTTCATGGAAAAACGGAATTATACTATCCATAAAAATGAATTAAAACATTTTGTCTGACCACGCGCTATTTGAAATTCGCGCTAGTGTATATGGGATATGTATTTGTTTTATGCGATACGGACGGCACATTAGCGTCATACACCTTCATACGTGATGCTTTCATTATGTGTATTTTCTATGGCATGTATGACGCAAACGCGCCGGCCGTATCGCATAACACGTTATACAACAGCGCGAATTTAAAATCGCGCATGGTCAGACTAGATGGTTTTAATTCATTGTTATGGTTAATATAATTCCGTTCTTCTATGAAACCACTCGAAATGTGGTCAATAATTATTTTATAGTGTATATTGTTTAATATCATTCGTTGTACGGGTTCTCCTTTAATAATCTCATCTTGTTGAGGCTATGAAATACACCCCTAGGTGAGTGAAGCTAAAATCTAATGACATCAACTCAACGAGACCATTGAAAGACATGGGCTAGTGGCGCCTCCTGGAGCCGCCACAATCCAATATGACAGCCACCGGAATTATAATTTTAATCGACATCCTTTGTAGCTTTTTAGATTCAGATAATGATGTCAACTTCATCATTTAAAGTCGCCATATTGAACAAATCCAAAATGGCCGTCGCCGGAATTATAATTATAAATCTAAAAGGCTAGAATCATAAATGATACATCTTTTTAGGTTTTATGGAGATCGGAGATCCCGATGTTATATTAATGATATTATGTCAACCTCATCATTTAAAGCCATCATATAGAGCAAATCCAAGATGGCCGCCAGCAGAATTTCAATTTTAAATTTAAAAAGACTACAATCATAGATGATACATTTTAGGGGGTTTGGGGGGTTGGAGATTCAGATTCTAATGTTAGCTTAAAGACATAATGGCAACCTCATCCTTTAAAGCCACCATATAGATCAATTTCAATATTATACTTTTAAATCTGACAAATCTAAGTCTAAAGAATCGTAAATGGTGCATCTTTTTGAGTTTTTAGGGGGTTTAGATTCAGATTCTAATGATAATTTAATGATAACAAAATGTCAACTCCATATTTAGAGTCATCCTAAGGTCATTTTATTTGGTAAAGATCATCATTTTTAGGGGTTTTCATCAACATACGCAAAATTTAAGAATTGGGCGATATTTTATGCATTTCTGTATGTGGAAGGTCAACCCTGTGGTAGGTACTGAGTCAAACACAACCTACCAGACATCATACTACATTTTGTGAAATGATAATAAGACTTTGAAAGTTGTTAATTTTCGGGCCACGTGCTATTTTTTTTTACGAATTACGAGTTGTTTTATTACACCTCAATGAGACTCTGGGGACGAGGTTGCGGGAAACAGTTCAAACTATTTCCACAGGAAAATATAACTTGTAATAGGAATCAGCCAATGAAATAGCATGATTATGTTCATGAATATTCATGAGGTGTAATACTACATGATGCCATTCAGAGCCGAATTTCATCTTCACAAGCCGCCCACATTCATCTAAATTACTTTTTCCATGTCATTAAGACAATATAAGGAACTAATGAAAGTACATAACTTGACATTATAATTGAATAGTTACGTATCAAGTGACCGCTTTGCCTTCTACAGAATCTATTAATTGGGAACGCCGTTGTCTTGGTCAAGTAGACTCCCTGAAGATGCCTTGCAAAATTCCTAAGGAAGCCATACTTGTATCACTTGAGAGAGATCTCAAAGACCTTAATGCTATCAAAGTCAATAAACTTCCTTTATGTATATCAATGTCAAACTTAGTTAAATGATGGCTCGGATATTGCGGCTATTCTTGAATCGCATAAAGGGAGGTATCACAAAATCTGCAGGAGCTATGGTAGTAGTTATCATGTCAAACGAACAAGAAAGAAATCAGACAAAGAAGCGCCCGGCCATCTTGGATTTGTTCAATATGTTGACATTGTTGACATTATATCATTAAAATAACATTAGAATCTGAATTTCCAACCCCCGAAAACCTAAAAAGGTGCATCATTCATGATTCTAGCCTTTTAGATTTAGAACTGTAATTCTGGCGGCGGCCATCTTAGATTGGTTCAATATGGCGGCTTTAAAGAAAGATGTTGACATCATATCTAAATCTCCAACCCCAAAAAAACTAAAAAGATGTATCATTCATGATTCTAATCTTTTTAGATTTAAAATTATAATTCCGATAGCGGCCATATTGGATTATGTCGGCTCCAGGGGGCGCCTTTCTTGGCACCCATCAGAAATCAAAAAATATTATATAGGCAATATCTGGGCCAAATGTGGTTCTTTTGGAAGAAACTGAACCAAACAATACCTATTATGCCCTACCAGCCCTATCCGTCATGCAATTTAAGCGGGAGTAAACCTTCCTAGAATGCCCCGAGACTTTCCGAAGAGCGATGGCCAGTCAGCCCTCCTGCCGAGAGGGTGATTATCGCATTACCTTAAGCCGATAAATGGGATTTTGGTGGGATTTAATAACAAAGAGCGGCAACGTGATAGCGTCTTTGAAACTAGTGTGTTGAAGGTCCTCTTCTCTACTAGGTCCATGCTTTCAGTGAATGGCAATCAATATGGCCTACCTTTTACTGCAACGTTTAAAAAGGGAGAGATTTTCTATATAATAATGGGTATTGTTTCGGCAATGTTGATTGTAATGGGGCAAGAAGGGTACCAAAATGTGCAGAAAAAACAAACTCAGTTTATGCTTTCACCGCACGCCCCCCCCCCCAGTCCTGCATACGACCAATGCACAAACAAACCTCTCTATTGAAGCCTGTACAGAAGATTCTAGTGACAAGTCACCGACGCTAGTCACCGATGGCAATTCGAGCATGTGTAGTACATTCCTGACTGACCTAAGTTCAAATTCACCGCGTTGCGATATACACACAACCGAATCTGTGTGTACATTGTACGTGTCATGCAAACCATGCTTGACCGCGTCACAAACACGGTTCCGCGCATATAATTATGACAGCAATCAATACTCCCACTGCCGGAAAATAGCCATGCATATTTGCTATGTCACCTTAGTAAAAGTAAATGTCACCTTGCAATGATGACACTGTGGGTTCAGGAATGATCTAAGTAATACCGACACAGATAGTACATCTCACTAGTCACATTATATCGCGCATAATCTACGATTATTTAGGAGTACTTTTTCAACCCTCAATTTCCGGGATTGACTCATGGCGCAACGTTATTAACACAAAAACAACACCAACACTCACCAACGAAAAGTCTTATTTAAATTCTGTTTTCAGCTTCCGATAGCCGAGTCCATACCGGATTTTCCCATTATCATTGTGCATATAATTCTGATCATCTGAGGTCTCTCGAACGTCATGAACACACATTTCAGAATTTCCGAAATCTCCCCAAGCTGTATCACAAATATGACGTCACCATTCAGTAATGAGAGTAATGAGCGGCGCTCTTCATTTGTAATTGTATACGAAGATGACTGTTCGTGCAATGGTTTGTAACTTATAGGGGTATTTAGACCTGCTGCGTTGCTTTCTGGGGGTCTTTATCTTGACCATAACACGATAAAGAGTTTCAGGTTTATTCCGTTATGGTTTCCGAATTCATAAGTGTGTCAGAAAAGTGTGCCAAATGGGTCAGGTTACGGAAATTCCCGATGAAGGATTACTTCTTCCGCTACATGCTTGTCACATACGGTTATCCATTTTCTATAATCAAGGATGCAGTACATTGGCCGTGTCCAGGACGACGGATAACCATCTCCTCTACATCATTGGTGTATTTGCAACTGAACAAGTTGGCATCCGTAAGGGATTTTCATACTCTTACAATTTGGACCTCATGCACCATAACTAGTTAAGCCTTTCGCCTTAAAATATATTTTGGTTTTAATTCAGGAAAACAATACGATTTTAGAGCGAATCCCTCAAAGTCTACATTGTTTTATAATTTGGAGACTACAACTGTACATTCTCAGGCCTTGGCTATTGAGCCTAGAGTAAATCGTTCAATATCAAGTAAGAAAAAATGCGCTAATCGTAGCTTGAATGTTAATAGTTTTATTTGAGCTTCCATGTCATTCAACGGAATAAAGAATTGTATACGTAGACCTCCGATGGACTTCAATAATGCATGTAAGACCTATTGGCTTTGAACGGAAGTGATTTAAAATAGACCACTGAGAAAAATATGGTCGGTGTCAATAACTTAGCGAAAACTTTCCTTATTAAACCGGAGTCCAGAGGCTCTACATCTGACTGTACTTGATTTATACTGCAAGGGGATTAATCATTGAATGTTAAACCTTATTCCGTTAAGCTAGGACTTTCAATTTCTTTACAGGGTTACATATGTTCCAATATTTTATAGAACTTCCTATATCTCATCTTTTTTTTTTCAGAAATGTAAATATTTATAATCTGAGATATCTATTTATACTGAGACACTTTTTCCTGATTTGCCCAAACACCTTTTTACTAGGATTAAGGTATTACTGTAAAAGCTGATATATTACAAACGTTAATCTTTGCTGAGATCCTAAAAATTACCAATTGTGTGAAGTTTGTTATTCAAACTTTCCCAGCAATTTATCTATCGTGTGTGGGTTGTGCCCTATGTATTTGGGAGTGTCCCCTTTCAGACTGTAGACTGAGGGCGTAAGCCAAAATGTATAACCAATCCTTATCCCATCAAAGTGGGAAGACAAAACCCTGTGTATTTTTTAGAAATTAAATAACGCCACAATAAAACCGTCTGTTTCCCACCCTACCCCAAATAATAACTCCAACGCAGTTTTAAAAGATTTCAGGTTTGATCATCTCCCGATTTTAAGTAATTTTTTGGCTGATAATTTCAAACCGTTGGCGCTAAGCAGTCCTCTTCGCGCCACCATTTACCCATAATTACATCATGGGTGCTGAATACCATAGACGTTTGTGTCTTGTCTTCTGAACGCGGTAAACTGATTAGACATGGATTATCCCATCCCTCGTCTTACAACCTTTTTTTGTAACACTGATTACCAAGGGTGGGGTTACCACCCCTCGAGAATTTTTATAAAAGCACCCGAAGCTTATTATGATTTCTACCAGTGGCTATCTATTGTCATTCTCTTTCCATTAAATACCAAAATAATCCAACATACCTAGTAATATGCGTCCCCAAAGAGGTAGGAATATCGTATTTTCATGCGGTTTTCAGATCGATGATGGCAATGCTAGTTTGTACCATATACGTAGAGGTTTATACGTAGAGTCTCCGTGCATAATATTTTCAAAAGTGGCCATAAAAATCCTCGGTGTCAACCTCACCCTTCGTCTTTGACGACATTACCTAAACCCGATGGAAGTGCTACTTTCACATTTTTTTTCGCTAAAATGACCAGAATATTAGAGAACGATTACCTAGAAGCTTTTTACGCAAGCATTTGGCATTTTAGCGCACCGAGCAAAGTTCACTACAGGATGGTGATAACAGCCCTCCTCGCCCTTTTGGTAAGACGAAGGTTAAGCAATTAAATACGGGTTTTGGTTCTGCACAAAGTTGTTAGTTCAAAGCTTGTTAAACTTTCTTCCATTTCATGTCTTTCTTCCTTTTCGAATAAATAATGAACAACGGTCAATGTTAATTGAACACACAAATTTCAAATCTCAAATTTATTCATTTTTGAACGAGGACGGGTATATGTTGTGCCTTGCGTCATGAATACATGTACATTACTCAACCTGAATCGTGGAGGTGATAACACCTATAATCTTTTCAACTACGTTACAATATAACAATGGCCTTGCACTCCCAGACGAAAAGCAATCTGAAGTATTTTTCTTCTCCGCATACCGGGTTGATTATTGAAAATCTTCAGCTCCATTGTTTGCTGAAGTTTATGTGCATCAATTAATGGTCACTAATATTGGGTAAAAGACACTGAGGTGACATTTTAATTTTCAAAAAGATGTGCAAGGTCTTATTTGGGGCAACAGACGGTTATGTGATTTTAATAATTTATTTTGAATTTACACTTGGTTTAGCCATCCTCCTCTGATTGGATTACGAAATAACAACATAGAAGGTAATGCCCCATAGTCTACTACGCTACAGTTACTGGGTGCCTAAAGATAAGACCATAATCTCTGGGTGTTTTCCCATATGATTGCTTTTCTACGCAATGTCATAAAGACATGGTGAAACTGTTAAATCACAAATGAGATATTATGGAGGAAGTGATACTGGCTCGTATCTACCACCCTGTGCTTCGAAAGCAGCTCACAAAAGGAAATCCTCAAAACCCCGTAAACCCCACATAAAACCCAATTAAAACCAATTGCATTTTCTGCGTTTAAAGTTTACACAAGTACGAAGTCTGGTAAGATCATCTTCAAGAACCTTTCTTATATGTAACTTTTAGGGGGAAATATAGGAAACCAATATAACTAAACAAACAGAACAACAACAGATCGATAAATAAAACTCATTTGAGATTATTAAAGTTGGAATCTGGAGTGTGGGTTCCATACTGCTTGAAACGTGCGTGTCTATTTGAAATAAATTTGGAACTTCAGGAAATAATTCATTGGCAATTGAGATGCTGTGGATACAAAGGGCATCTTGTTTTCCTGTTTGTTACATTACAAATCTGGGATTCGATACCAGTTCGAAAAAGGAAACCTCGACAACCGGTAATGTATATTGCATAGGTTTTTCGTTGTTACTTTGCCAAATTGAACAACATTACAGATATCTGCGGAGACATTGAGCAGAGATACATGACTGTAATAAGATATTTCGGAAACGATTTTACATGGATTGGCATGATCATATTTGACTGCCATGCAATATTTATTCATCGTTTACATTAATGTCAACACCATTTCACGCAAACCTATTGATTTGCTTAAATTTTCATCGGTGAATATTGTTCCTACAAGTGCATGTTAGCTAGCTGCTCCTGAACACGATGCTCTCAGGAGAAAGTAAGGTTTTTGATGTTAGGAGTTTGGCTAAAGTAACGGAAATATTGGTGTTTGGGGTTTTTAGAATTTGGGAAAAGTGGAGTGTCAGCTTTTAAGTATTGAATTTTGTTTCTGTACTCATTTCTAGAATGTTAACGTAGCCTACTGGTCCGCATTAATTGACACCGCGCCCTTCAACATGTTACCCTATTACATCCTTTACTATTTTTCAAATGCCAAAAACTGTAAGTACACCACGGAATAATGAATTAATTACACAACAGACCGTAGCAAGTGCCGGGGGCACCACAACATGTTTGTACCAAAAAAGCGGCTATGTCAGAAAAATGTCCGTGGTTTTTCTGTTTGTTTTGGGTTTCTTTTCGTCTCTCTTCTCTTTCTCTCTCCCCCCCCCCTCTCTCTAACTCAGTAAGCAAGTTTAAATCCATTACCTTTCACCCATTTCTTTTCACTATTTGATTCAAAACGAGCCAGGACGACATGATCGACTAAGTTTCACATTTTGGGAATCTTCCCCCCCCCCTCCTTCCCACCACACACCACCAACCAACACCAACCACCAACAACACCCTTCGCAAAATTACACTGGCTACGGGCCTGAATCCATATATCCTGCCATGTGTTCTAATTTTAGCACTCCCCCCCCGTATTGGTAACAATAGTGACACCAGCCGACTATGGGTCTAATTGTAACATAAACTCAGTGTTTCCTTTTAGGGCTCAACATGAAAAGGTTTAACATTAGCCTGACTATCATCCTGGATAAAATTTCAATCATCGAACTCCCATAAGGTGAAAACCCGGATATTGCCAGAAACGTTCCCGTTGGCCAAATTTGTATTATTAGGCTATTTTGGAACTGTGTGCGTGTGGCGTTCCGCGCTTCCTGGCTGTAAAAGAACTATCAAGACACATTCAGAGAGATCGAAACTTTCTGGTCCAGCTGGAAGAAAATTAATTATGTTTGTCATATCTTTTCTTGAAATTGTTATTGAGCTGGGAAAACTTTTCAATCTGTTATTTTAATTTTGACCGTAGGCCTAATTTTTTTAGATGAAAAGAAAATTAACTATTTTAATCGCTATTGTTTGTTTTTTTTTGTAACTTTCATTCCATTATCTTCCTTGTAGTAGTAGTATTCTTTCAATTCTCAAGCATGATCATAACCCTTCTTAAGAGATACTGTGAGTAAAAATTCACGATCAACTAAAAATGAGGAGGGGGGGTGTTATGGGGGGGTTGTCTGTCTATAATAAAAAAAAACCGAAGTATTTCCTGCTTTATAATGTTTTGGAGTCAGCGTTTACGGTCAAGATGATTTCGCTTTATAAGCTGGTGCTTTTCAATGAGAAAAAAAACGTCAACGTTTCAAAACTGGAATAGATCAATTTTTATCTTCATGGTGTTGGGGTTGATGTTATGCCCTTTGCTGTCCCCCCCCCCTTGCAATAAACCTAATTAATCGCATTTAAAGCCACTATCAGCCGATTTCTTCAAAATGTAAACAAATCGCGCTCCCTATTTGTCATCAAAGTCCATTTTTTAACTTTTGTATTGGAAATTGTTGTGGCTAAGCGTAACACGCCATATTTGTCAAGAAATTATGATTTTTTATGCATTGTTTACTAATATAAAAGCCGGGATCCGACTTTTTGTAAGTCTAGAACAGTCGCAAATGGCATCTTCAAGACCGCCTAAAATGCTTAAGTGTCTTTTTTCACAAAGAACAGTAATATAAGGTGTTGATATGACCTAACACAAGCAATATAGAGACAAAATGGTAATTTTGAATTTGGAAAAAAAATGACTGATGTGGCTTTAAAGCTTCCACGTAATCATACGTCTGTCATTTCTGATCGTTTTAGCGAATGAACAAATTGGAGCTAGGCCTATACCTTCTCGGGGGTAGGGTTAAACGACGCAATATATATATCCTTGGTTAGTTCAGTTTTGTTGTTCTCATATTTAATCAAAATATTTTACTCATGAGTGGGCATAATCACATTATACCCTTCGCACCTTCTCTGTTTTATTCCGTTAGGCAACGAAAAAAAACTTGTTTTACGGGCCCCACCGACCCTGATTTTTCAGTTTTGCAGAATTTTTGTTTTTAAAATCATGTAAAATCCGTCTGTTTTTAGCCCAAATGTTGGCTAATTTTTTTAGAACATTTGTATAAAAATTTTCATTTTTTCTCCTGATTTTTCAGATTTTGGGTCTATTTTAGGCCAATTTTGCCCTCCAAAAGAGAACAAAAAATACAAAAATTAAATATTAGCCCGACCGACCGACCCTACTTGACCGTAAAACAGTTATATTTCGTCGCCTTAACGGAAGAAACACATAGGTGAGAAGGATATAATGTAATTATACCTGAAAATGTTTTATAATAAACGTAATTACTATGTGAACTTAGGAAAACGCGGTTAAACATCAATTTATAGTAGTGACCTCTATGATATCAATCACTATTACAGAAACTCGAGTTAGAGGTCCATACCTGCCGTAGCAGCGGTACAGTGGTAATATGTTTTGGAAGTTGTTTTTATGCTCTTTGGTTCTCATTATCAGCTTCATACCACTAGTTCATGGGTAAGTTCAAATATATTTTATTCTTTAGCGTTGTTCGTTTTCTTGGTCAAAAAAGAGATGGTCAAAATATTAAAATTTTGCTAGAGTATAGCTTAAAAGTGTAGTTTGAGTCTGTAGAGTTCTCATATGGTATTTTTAATGGAAAAGTGACAACATAAACAGTGTTGAAGAAATTCAATCCCCTTTCGTTTTGTAGTGTTCGTCCGTACAGACAGTAATGAATTAAATATCCGATTTTATCCTTATTAAGTTGCTTTGAGTCTTATAACTTGTATACTTGTGTTTTTATATTTATAAAGACAAATCTAAATAACAGTAAACGAGCGTAAAGTGTATAGTCTTATTGGATATCTGCACAGTTTTCAAACTCGGCTATGACTCATTAATACTTGATCACCACGTGTACTATTATTTGAGTATAATCATGGTCAGAGGCCCATCGTCCTCTTTAATTAGCACTTATACTTGTTACAGACATGCAAAATCTAATTCTAACTATTGATTTTTTTTATTTGTTTTTAATTTCTTGACTTAGTATGTGTCATGTTTCTCTTTCTGTTTGATTTATCTTCTTTATTTTGGATTACAGTGGGCTTTGTAGTAGGAGAATATCTCGAAGAGAATCTTACCGGAATACGTACTCGTGTAGCTATAAACGCAGTGACTCCTATAGGGTTTCATGTGGGTTATTTGGATGGGACAGATGCGGAAGAACACGGTAAGATTTAACGCCATGATCATTATAGTGTAATAGTTGGCTGACTAAGAGATTTTCAGAGGAGGGCGCCCTTATTTTTTTTCGCGGTTTTTTTTTTAAAAAAAAAAAAAAAAAAAAAAAAAAAAAAAAAAAAAAAAAAAAAAAAAAAAAAAAAAAAAAAAAAAAAAAAAAAAAAAAAATATATATAATGCTTGTCCATATACTAATCACTGGGTGAAATAGCTAAGCTCAAATCGAAGTCCTTCATATATAAAATCACAACTTTGTTATAGAATTCCAAATCGGGAATTTTTGTTATACACAGTTTTCTATGGCACTGTTATACTACACATAAATGTTTATTGCATCAAAACGAAAATCCGATTCATCTAAAACTTTGGAATTGAGCATTTTAGTTGACTATTTTAATTCTTCTTCTTATCGCGTCCAAACACTGTGGTTCTCAAATATGATCCAGCCAGAGATGGGTACAACGTCTGGCTGCTTCACTAAATTCCGCAAGGTCCTTGTTTGTGCATTGTTGCTCCAGCAATGGGCAGACCAAGAGATGTTCCATTGTCTGTGGTGCTGTTCCACAACCACAGGTAGTATCCTGATCTGCTTCCAGATAGCCCCACTTCTGCAAGGAAACCTTAGATCGGCCAGTTCTGGTTCTCAATCTGTTGAGGCATCGCCATTCAGCCCATGATGAGTCAGTTCCAGGTGGGAGATGCTCACCAGGTTCAATACCGATAGATGTTACTTGGTTGATGGCAAGTCTTTCTTTCCACAAGGCGACTCTCTTGACCTCCTTAGAGACTGTTTCAAGAGGTTGGACTTTACTTAAGAAACTCTCTCTGGATTTAAGAGAGAGAAATCTGGATATTTTAATTAATACACCAAAAATACACAGCGAAATCTCTGAGTCAGCCTCAGAGATTGATAGCCACCTAGACAAAAAAAAATATTGGCTGGGTGTTTAGCTCATTGTCCAAGCAAAAATGTGACTGAAATGAATTGGTTTTTTTTTCAG
>JAMKCH010018646.1:0-23053 GCA_023653785.1 Ophioderma brevispina
GTAGAATGTGTGGTGGATATAGTAACTGAGCCACTCCTGTGTGAAGGATGTATCGGAATGTGGAGGTAAGCATCCTTTAAGTCGAGAGTGGATGCCCACCAGCCCTGGTTGAGCGCCTTGAGAAATGATGCTAGGCTCTCCATCTTGAAGGGCGTGGTTGATTGAAATGGTTGAGCGGCTTCAATTATGACTAAAATAATAACGTGAAAACTGGCCCTAAAAGAGCCGCTCGAGATGAGCGCTATATCCGACACCCATTGTCCCGCCATCTCTCACCTGGCGCTGACTCCTTGAGCTAGAACGGGACCCCTGTAGAGTGGTACGTGTGATGCCCGGCCCCGAAATCACCAGAGCAGAGACGTGCATGTCGCCGTGTCTCGCACCGTCAAGTGGAAGGAGCACTTGGCACTGAAGTGGTGTATATTCTTTCAAGTGTTTTATTCGCCTTATTAAATCGATATGCCTCGCACTTCTTGGAACATTAACTTTCATGCTACTAGTAATAAAGTGACTCTTAGCAGAGAAAGCGTTTGCCATCTTCTCTGCTCGCAGTTATCAGTCCCCATTGTTAATGTTTTATTTATTTCTTGCTGATATTTTTGTCTGATATATTTATTCAATTTTTACTGATCATACGCTGTAAAATCACGTAAACTTACAAGGAACTGACGGTAAAATGCAAGTGATGCCGACTTTCTTTCTTTGAATGTAAAATGGGCGTTATTTCAGAATACTTTCGGCATACAAAATGCAGTGAAACAAGGGCACAATAAAATTTGTCAGTAAACGATAACAGCCAAAAATATTTAAACACGAGTTACACTGTTTATAAATTTACGGTAATTAACTTTCGGTTTGGCTGCATCCTGGAACTGCCGTAAACTTACCATAATGTTTACGGATTTTTAAAGAACAGTCTAAAAATTCATAGTAATATATTAATTTTTTCATGCTATTCAAGTTACAAGGGTGTATTTTTAGTTTGTCCAGGGTACTTCGGGTTTTACAATGGACAACCAAATAGCCGTTTGACCGAACGCCAGAAAATGCCAGCACATCTTTAAAATTAAAAACCATTTACTAACATGAATGTAAATGTATACGGTGGATAGGAATGGTCTTGGGACCAAATACGCGTTAATTTGAAGAAAATACAATACTTTCCTTTAAACTTTTTGTTTGCTTCAATTATTTTAACTTCCCCCATACTAAAAAAATAATTTGTGTTGCTTGGCACTTCCTATTTATAGGCCTATCTTAACATAAAACGTGTAAAACTTGCTTCCTTCATTCGTCGGGGCCGTAAAACATTTTAGTGCCTTAACGGGAGATACTCAAAGGGGTTATTGAGTAACCGCATAACATAAATGGGGCCTAAAAGTAAAACGCTGGATAAAAACAAGGACGAGTCATAGAATCCTGCGTACTTGGTAAAACTTGCCCAAATTTGAAAAAATGTGACCTAGGATAGACTAAAATTTATATCTATTTTCGGTAAATGGGCTTGGTAATAAAACCCGAGTTGTGTATAAGATTATACCCAACCACGGGGTCTCTATGAACCCCGCACACTTAAAAAATATGGGTCAAATATGAACAAACTAAAAGTAAATGTCTTCCATTGCGATTAAACAACTATTTAGGTTAACGATGACCCACGAAAAAAGGTAGTTTTAATCTTGTAATGTAGGGCCTACACGCATTACGTTATTATTGTATAAGTAACTGGGATGGAATTATTTTTTTTTCAAACAACATAATTTGCACAGGGCTTAGATGAACTAGCTATTCGAAGTTAAAAAGATGATGATTTATCATGTTTGAGAATACACTTAACAAATGTTAGGATTGTCGGATTAAGTAACCATTTTGCTAGTAAATAATATAATTCTTATTTTCAGGAAGAAATTCTGTATTAAAAATGGACCCGTAGGGATTGCGTTCCAGTTACTTTTCAGTCTTTCAAATGTAAGGCATGATTGCTTTTTAGATACGTGTAGGTCAAGGATTTCAAACTTTCTTTTTCAAATATTTAAGATTCTGAAATGCAGAGTAAAAAAATTGAAAAACATATGTACAATTATCAAAGAATGGATTCCTTTTGGTAAATAGTTTTAAAGTAGGACGCGGTGTGATAACGAGAAGTGTGCTCAGATGATTGGTTTTCAGTTTAAGTTGGTATTTTTCAGGCAGTACCGTTGAAAAACTCCGTCGAGTGCGCAACTTTCAAAAAATATAAACTGCCAAAAAAAAATTAATTTTTTTTGAGCTGCCACAAAAAATGTTAATGAAAAATGCGTTTTCCGTTGTATTGACTATGTGCGAAAATGTGTATTTATAAGGTGTTATCTAGAACCTTACCTAGGTGCACCGCAATTTTTTTCATTGATCTGTTCTTCATATTAATGAAACCATATTTAGGCGAGGTTTGAAGTTTGAAGAGAAAAGTATGGCGGGAAAGATATTTAACCCAAACCCCAGATTGTAAGTTAATTGTACGTGTATGTTAAAACTCTCTATATTTCACTCTTGATATTAAATTTCACTTCCCTGCAAACTTTGTAGATTTGTTTCAATGTTATTTTAGACCTATTTCGATTCGCATGTTGTTTTATGGCTTTTCCAATAATATCTAGGGGAAATGGCCCTTTCTCGATTTAAAAGAAAAAGAAAGCGCCAATTACCCCCCATATTTACCACTAAAGAAAAATCACTCCGTTGACTGTTTTAAGCTTACCTTATTTTGACGACACTCCGATCTAGCCTCATTTTACGTAATTGGAGATTTTGAAGGAGAAAGCAAAAAGGCATTTTTATGAAAATTCTGAAACCTAAATATATTATGATAATTTTCAAAGGTTTCAATTTCAACACATCCATTTCATCGGTTGACATATATACTAAAAGGGTTCTGTTAAACATACTTTACCAGAATAGTTATTAAACCAGTACATCAATTGTGAGTGTAATATCAGAGAAGAGTAAGGAAGAGGAGGTGTATCGCGCAGGAACTTCAAAGACTATGTGTGCGACCGCGGGAGGTTCGCGATTGAACTTCACGTACACCAATTCGTAAGTCCTTACATCTTCTATGGTATATCTAAGGGAACTTGCTATGAAATTTACATTTTTTATGTTGTTTTAAAGGCCGTGTTTCAGTAAAAATCATTGTAAATAAACTGAGTAAACAACAGTGAATAATCAGTGGTATGTATTTGTCAATTCATTTTGTTAAAAAAAAAAAAAAAAAATTTCACTTGCTAATTAAATCGTTCATAAAGGTTTGGCCTAATTCAAATTCAAAAAGATAAAATATCATGTTTTGCTTCAGCTTTTAGAATGTAGTCAAAGTTACCAAAACAGAAGTTGGAGAACAGTTACACAAACGAAAGTGTCGCTGCTGATGAAATACGTGTAAATTGCATGGTCGGCACGGTTAACACACACCTGCGGTGATACTATTTACGTTGGAAAATAAATCTTCGATACAGATAAAATTTAGTGGAATTTTGATTTTGGAGTGTGAGCACGTTGCCAGAATCGATTAGGAGGCCAAAAAATGAGATAAACTGTAAAGTACCAGTTAATTATACCATAAACAGTTTACAGGCTGCCCCAAAATCTTTTGTAACGATGAAGTGGACGTGGAGTTTGATAATAGAATCGATACTGCGGTAATAATATAACTAGACATCAGCGAGCAAGCCGTGGCCGACCATTGACCTAAGCATTGCTATATCACGTTGTTGGTCATGATATTGATCACGGAGCCGTTGACCTCGAGACACCTCAAGCGTTGTGTACAATGACCGGCCTAGCTCCTAGCTGCGAGTCCAGCGCTTCTAAAAGGACAACCCATATTGGTTAAAACTGACTTTCATCTTAAAAATACATGTCTCAGATTACAAATACAGTGAAATCGAAAATCCAAGTTTCGAACCAAAATCATATGTGAGATGTTCATCGATGATATAGGCAATCATTTGTAAATATCCTAGATTGCCCCTTTAAAGGTATCACTACTGGAATTTCTACTTAAAAAGTAAAAGGCAGTCACACTTTAGGTCAAACAGAACTGTGTTAATGTGTTTTTGATGCTTTTGTGCTTACTTTAACATGTTATGTGCACATAAATTCAAATAAACAATATTTGAGAAAGAAAAAAAGGAAAAATGACATTAATGCTCTTGGACTGCTTTTAGTTTCTTTATTGTTGTAATTAATCTTTTAATTTGTTATTTAAGATCGTAAATATTCCAAATTACTTAAAATTTTAATTTATTGATAATCCAGGTTTTTCGACTTATAAAAAAGGTTTATCAAATACATAAAAATCTCAAAAAATCAATTTTTGGCCAAAAATCATCTCTTTGGCAAAAGGCCAAAAAAATAATATTGATTTTTGGCAACAATCTTATGAGAAACTATACCATATGAGCGTTGTCTGACATTGTTGCTAGCTTGTAACAAAAAATGCCCGCATAATTTTTTTCTGAACACTTTATGATACTTGGCCTGGCTGTCTGGTGGTAGAATACGCAAGTAGCGTATGGGTTTTTTTCAGTACCTCACCCACTGTGACCTCACCAAGGAGTCAACAAAATAGAAGGTATTCAAAGACGTGCGGCAAGATTCTGTACGAACACTATCTGGGAGGACACCAGCCTTCACTGCGCTTCTGGATGAACTCCCGTGGGAAACATTACAAGCAAGAAGAGAAAAAATTCAGACTTGTAATGATATATAAGATCCTCAACCACCTTGTGGACATAGACATGTCCAAATATGTGCCCACTGCCAGCTACAACAGAACCTCGCAACAGCCCGCATAAACTCCAAATAACATTACCAGAAAACAAAGAATAATGTACACTATTTCGGACCCAAACAGAATCAAAGGGTTCATCAAATTTTGCCAACGATTCGTCTAGTATTAACATTCTGGTAATGACCTTTTCTTCGTTCTATCTACAAAAAAATATTCATACAATGTTCTTCCGACCTACTGACGAAAGGGGTATCTGAAAATTTGGAATTAGAAAAAGCCCGGGTATTGACGGAATTAAAACCGATTTAGTCAAACAATTGCAGACGAAATTCACTTCCACTTAAAATTATTTTTAAGGCATTTCTCTGTGTTACTGCCATTGTCCCCGATGATTGAAAGTTGCTAAAGGTTACTTCCATCGATAAAAAACAATCCCTGATTATTTAGTTCTGTTTCTGGGCTATAGAAGGTCCAATGATCCAGATCACTTCCAAGTTCCACAACACAGGGGGCTCATTTGATAACTTTAATCACGGGCTGAATTCCACTTTCGAAGAAAAAATGAAAAAAGGTGTCAAAACCAGTGTGCACCGTCAACGAAAAATCCAAATGCCGCCAAATTAATAACTTTTGGTTTAATCAAAATCACCTTCATTTTGGTGGCAATATCCATGTTTTGGCTCAAGGTAATCATCTACTCAACTTCCATCTCACCCCATACCACGATTTTCATTTTCTTCTCGACACTCGACTGCAGTTTTAACTTAAAATTGGACTGCGAGGGCGCTTTCCTGCCCACAAAGTATCATATCAAAAAGTTTGTAAATTTTAACTGGTGGGCCTCATCATATTTGTTGTTCATCTTTTCCTGAAGATTAGAGCTGTGTAACACTAACTTTCTTTTGTGTGAGTTTCAATGGTGTGCATTTTTTGACATTAAAGGGATTAACAGCGATAATGCGAAGAAGAATAACAAATTGGAAATACATTTTTTTAAATCAGGGATAAGTTGTACAATTCCATATAACTCCTTTAATGTAGGAAAACAAACCAACAAATAAAGAAAAAATACAGCGGTCCTCTGACAGCTTGTGTCGCTGCCGCCGAGGGTGTGAATGATAGGCCTCACATTACCCTTGATATGTGACCTTTGACCTCATAAACAAAATGAGGGTTTGAATGTTAACTCCATAAACCCAAGTTGGTTCCAATATTGAACTTCAACTTTCAAATGAGGTCAATTTTACATTTTCAGCCAATTTCACAATTTGATATCACACGACCTTGACCTTGTATTGTGACTTGACCATGATCAACAAGGGGACGTCATGTTGTATACCTGTGACCCAATTTTTTTATGGGCCATTATATAAATGCCTGGGACTTTAAGGTGTTGGGCATTATGAATCACTATGAGCTAGTAACATCTCAATTCCTTGGCCACAGTTAGCACGTCGGAAGATTGTGGCCCGAAATTCATGCTCCAGGACATGGACCAGTCTTATTATCTTCATTAAGGCAGCTAGTATTCAATATTTTTCTACTTCAATCCACAACTCGTGATGTTTTTATGATTTCCAACTTCAACTCTAATACAAATAAAATCATAAACTAAATTTTGATCCTGGAGTGGGATTCGAAACCACGACCTTTAGATAACAGGACATCGCCAACAGACAAAGCCCACGCAATCCGAGCCGGCAGAAGTCGTTTTTTGTAATACGTTCATATAAACATTAAACGGAATAAGCGCACACATAATAATGAATAGCGCCCCTATGAGTCGAGTTGAAACTTATATGTCCTGGAGCCTGATTTCGGGCCAAAATCTCCAAGAACGCCACAGTTCAGTAGCTTTCATTCACCAATGTATTTAGGAAAATACACCCTGGGTTTTTTGGTATGATAAATGATACCCAGATCACACAAGGTCAAGTTCATGTCAATGCATGTATAAGAACAACCCACCGAACTGCGTCCTTGGTGGGATGAGCATATTGTACTCTTAGTGATTTGGTTTCTAAGAAGTACGTGCAAGCCGACTGTAATAAACTTGCCATTTTTAGAGTCACAAAAAATTCATGAGCGATTTCCCCCCCCCCTGCGTTTACGCGAATTTGTAAAGCGTTCGTAAATCGCGTTAGACCATGATGTTGCTACACTTGTTCTAAGAACGCGTATATTAATGACGCCGTCTCACCTTTCACGCCCACCCATTTTTTGTTTTGCTGCGGGACATATAGGCGTAAAATTACGCGAGACGCAGAGTTTCTAGTGAGACGGAAATTTCCCTCTAAAAATGTCCTTTTTCGGCGATTTTCAGAAAACTAATACGGTGACACCATTTTTTTTATTTCAGTATTTCAAGTATGCAAATTAGACCTAAACATATGGAAAAACCAGAAAAAAACGATCGCGGCCCCTTTGTATCTTTTTGGGGACACGTTTGTAATCGGTGCATCGCTTTACCATAGAGTGGCGTGGGAATAATGTAAAATTTTGAGCAAAAATGTACTCTTTGAAAGGCTTTTTTCTCAAAAAAGAATTAGGTAAGCCATATTTTTTATTTCAGATTTGTTATCAGCTAAAATGAATGTACTATATAACAATTAAAGACATTCTCACCCATTTAAATCATGATGCCAACACCTTAAAGTGCAAAGCGAGCTTTTGGAGACCACGCAGGATATTGGTCTAATATAGTTGCATGTAGATAGAAAAAACAACCCCATAACCAAACCCCCGCAATAGATTCTTTAATTGCTACAGAAGTCTTAAAAAAGAGAAAAAAGGTGATTGTGATTTGCTTCTATTTCAATGTAAACATAGGCTGAATTTCGTATTTGACCCTATACGAAATTAGAAATTGCCACAATCAATTTGTACCAAAAGAAAACATTTCTCCTTTCAGATGGGGATATTTTTGATGGGAAGCTTTACATCAGGGCAAAAAAATCAGTACTTCGATTTTGTAAGGGCCACTTGATATGTGAAATCTCATCGTTGCACCTTTAAAGACACTATCCTGATTGCTTAAATCAGAAAATGGAAAAAATCATAGAAAATCAGATTTGGTGCATGTTTGTACAGGTATAGGTATCCTAACATACCCTATAAGTGCTAGGACTGAAAAAAACCAAATAGACAAAATCGGGTATTTTAGTCATTGTGTCCGTACACACACTTTGCAAACACGGTACCATTCCAACGGGGATTCATATATCTTTGAACAATGCAGAAGAAAAACAGCATTGCTGTTTCTTCCTTTTCTGTCGATTTTTTAATTTTGGTTGCAAAATAAACTTGCGCAAATTCTACGAGTTATCTTTCAATTTAAGTATTTTGCAAATTTCAAATATTTGGTTCTTCGGGGAATCACTGATAGTGTCGCGTTAGTATTCTAGTTCCCTTGTTTTTGTGCAATTGGACCTAGGGTAGAAATAAAACAAACTGTTCAATCATAGTGAGCCACCTAGGTCTATGTGAATTGGCTTCCTTTCTTCCATGAAAACTCCGCCCACCCTAAGAGTACCAAGGTGTATGTGTGCATTTGTCCCCAAAAGTAAAATGGTGCTACGTGAACTTAGTTTCGTACAATTTTGTCCTTTTGAGCAACAAACACATTTGAAATCTAGCCGTTACGCTAGTAGGTCCTTTAACCACATCTTAGGGTTACGGCTTAACCATATTTAGTAGAAAAAGTGTGATAGGCCCTACAGGTTGAAAGCAGAGTTCCATCTTCTCTGTTGCAAGTTGCAATGTTTAAAATGGCAGAATAGGGCCCCCACGTAAGAATAATGGATAGAGATTCCAGCTGAGAAATATGGTGTTTTATGTACACTCAGAAAAAATATTTGTTACATTTACGTAATTGTGAACCACGGTTGCTAGGTGCTTTTATTGAGTAGGTGCAACAGCATTTGTTCACACAATTTATACTTTTATTGACACGGTTTAAAAGAACACACTTTATTTATGTTAGAAGTACATAGTATCCTGTAAATCCACTTTTTGTTGCTTTAACTGATTATTTTCTTCGTTTTATTGTAAAACCATAATTTTAAAACCAATTTAGTTAAATGGTGAATCTACTCGATAAACATTAATAGATCTGACATAAATAATTGTTTAAATGTACTTGACTTGCAACAGACGTTGAACTAAAAAAAAATCCAGAAGGAAGAATATACCGAAAAAGATAGAAAACTCAATAAAAAGTCAAATCGTTTACTTATAATGAAATTAAAGGCCTGATTTAGAGATTTGCAAAGGATGACACCCTCACCTTTCGTAAACAACTCTGATTTTTTTGGCATAAAACAGAATGGCTGTCCACATACTAATCAATGTGTGAAATAGAGGTTAAGGGTAGTGTCAACCTTGAGCTTCGAGTATCTAGTGTGGTTTACGTTGCAAAATTGATTTACATTTCTAGAAAGAAAATGACCGATGACCCGATGGGGGCATCAGATTAATGTAAAAATTTCCGTTTTTGAGAAAACTACTAAAAAAACATGATTTTGCCCAAAATTCAGACAGCATAACAAAAACAATTGAATTTTCATGATTTCTTATGTTATTTTTTAGAAACAAGTAAATTTGTCTACGGACGGTTTTTTCATTTTTTAAAAATTAAAAGCTTACTTTCGAAATATAAGGAAAAATGTCAAAAAGTGTGATTTTTACCTTTTTAGTTTCCAAAATTTGAGTATATATTGAAGAATATCTTTGTTAGAAAGCCAGAAAATGAAAATTGAGAAAACCGTCCCTAAGACCGATTGCTATCGTTTGAAAGTTAAACCTTACCTTTTGAGTTATCGGGTCTGAAAAATTTGCTAAATTTTGCGAAAATTGAGAATGAGAAAATCCGTGTGTTAGTTATAAAAAAGTGACTTTTCACGCCATTTCAAGCTGTCTCTTCTCAAATAACTTTATTTTGAACTTCAAAAATGGAGTATGTGTGTAAGGATGAAAATACATCTTTATGCACTATGGAATCAAACATCTTTTGTCTCCAACTCCAGAATTCAGAAGAAATTGAAATTCATCTGGTTGGTCTAAATTAGCGATTTTTTTACATTTTAAAATATTGTTTTTCGTTTTTTCAAGATGCGTTCGCGCAAAAGTAATTGAATGCACGCGCACGCTTCATTACGGAGCAAAAATTCACCGCGCGCGCGAGTGCGCCTTTGCGCCTGGGACGTCAAATTCGCTGTTTTATATCGGCAAAATTAACTAAGGATTGTTTTTACTGCATGTGGAAAACTTTGTTGGTAACGATAGAACAACAGGTTGATGTTTAAAATGTGCAAAAAAATCAGAAATTCGTAAAAAAACCAAAGCACTAGGGTTGACACTACCCTTAATCGGTATCACTCTTTTATAAATAGCTAGATTGAGAACGGGCTGAGTGTAAAAACTACTTAAACTTGCTTTTGTCTGAGGTTTTACGAATGTTTGGTTGTCCACAATTTTGAAGTTAAATGGTTTAAGACAACAAACCATTATACAATCAAATTAGCTTAATTGATAATAACAATAATAATAATTAAGTTACATCAACAACGCTAGAAAAATGAGCAATTTTACTATTTTTGTTCCAATTTACCAGCAGTTCATATTGAAACGGGATGGGTAGCTTGTATTTTCGTAGGTATTATTTTGTCACAAAATTAAGACCCAAATGGTTATTCATAGCTCTCTGCCTACAATCAATTTCCATACATCACCGGTACTAATTATGCAAGTCATGTAAGAATCGTGATCTCTTTAGAAGGTACAGGCCTTCTGCCAATCCGCGGGAAGCCCGCCACGGAGGTAACGTAATTGCCCATCAGCGAAACATCCATCTGCGTGACTCGAGTTTATGATGTATGATCTATCACCTGATGTGATCCGCGGGAAACGTTCAGTATGCTGTATCCTTTGCATAGGATTTAAACAAAAAAAACAACGGCTACGCAGCCCTCCCTCGCTTTGAGTGTTCTTTCGGTTCCCCCCTTTTCCGCGATACACTGTAACCTATGTTGAGCATCTTCTCTACCTACCCCACTCTACACCATAATTCCCTCTCGTTCCAGACACATTCACTCCCTTTAACTTCCTCTAGTCTCCTACTTTAGTTGTCCCCCTGCGTCTTCTCGTCTCCCTCTCCCCATGCCTTTCGTGACACCCCTCAGCCTTCTTTTTCATCCCCCTATTCTTCCTACCAGATTCCGCTACTACTTGTGTATCCTTAGTCTCGCTTCTGCCCTCGTGTGTACACGCATTGCGAATTGCTGTCGTTTTCAGGATTTGTCTGTTATTACATGTGGAGCGGGCAATATCATAAGAATTACATTTTTACGTAGGCATATCGCGTAGGGCAGCTAGACAGAAAGCTTGGATAATCAGGGTTGTGACATTAGCTTTGATTATGATGAAATATTGTCGAAAATTGTGGTGGAGATTCAACTTCTACTCGTACACACATTTGGAAATTGAAGTCAGTGTTTACGTAATTAAAGTTCAGGAATTCCATGTCAGCATAGCTTCTGATTACTAAATTTTGTCATTCTATATCGCGATAGGATGTAGGTACTGCATTGTGAATATAGGTATTACGAGAGCTGTGAATATTAGTGTGAAAAATCGCAGAAGCAAACGACAGTGTGCCATGTACAGTCAATCACTTACAATTAGAAAAATATTGAATTTCATTATTTTCGTAAAATTCCCTGAAATTCATTAATTGCATACCCTATCTGCAGTGATGGGAGATTAGTGGTGTGTGTTTTGTTGTCCAAACTCACTTTATAAAATTGAAAATTGAAGAGAGAAGGGAGATTTTGAAACGATTGCGCCATCTTGTCAGTTTACAGTTACGAAAATCTATGGATACGTCCCAATCTACTGTGTTGACCTTGTTGTCGTGTCGTCCTTCTTGCTACATGACAATACGCGGCCTATTGAATGCGTTGATGCTTGTATGTTGTCGTTTTACACGGCAATAGTGGGCCCCTATCGACTTGATGATTGTGGCGAGATTTATTTCAGAATGATGTTGGACTGACTAGTAAATTAAATAAATGAATTAGAATATATGAGTAATTTTTCGAAAATAAAGATTTTTTTTGTGAAAAAATTCACATCGTGAAATCTCTTTCTCTTTGATTTTTCATTGTTACTGTATTCACGAGAGTCACTATGTAAATTCAGGTCATTACTCTATGCTAGGCAACATGGCACTGGAAACTGCAATTAGGAGAGATAGAAAAAAATTATAATGTTGTGTGATATTATTTTAAACTTGCCATGAAGTTAGGAACGATCAGACATGATTAAATATTTATCTTTAATTCATGAAGGATTAAATTCATGTAAAACTATAGTCATTCACTGTAGGTACGGGGCCATATGTGGACCCGATCTGCAAATAATTAGGAGAGTTAAGGAAAATTATAATGATGTGTGTAAGTAGGGAAACTTTTAATGAAGTTAGGAGCGATGAAAAACATTATTAAATATTTTCGCTTTAATTGATTAGTTAGGAGAGATTGAATCCATGTTGATAGTTAATAATATATATTTTATATGTGAAGACAAGGCTAGGTTCCGTCTAAATGAGAGGAGTTGTTATTTTGTTTTCTTTATTGCGTTGGAAATTATGGTGAATAAAATAAATACCTAAATATTAAAATAACTTCTAACGACACATGACACTTGTCCCTTGTATCAACATTTAGGAACGTCATCACTTCTTCTGCATATGGATTAGGTGAATTAATTAAATTGTTTGTCACTTTGATGTTTTGCGGAATAATTAAACTTCAATAAGATAATTACCATTCTGTAGGGATAGTAAGGAACTGCTCTCATAGGGATTAATATTATGAATTATATTATGTAAAAAGGATATGGATTTTTTATATTGTATGATGATTGAGATACTGGGAACATATTTCCTCCGTTCGAGTTAGTGTTAAATGTGAAACTAGACTGGCTGTAACTCACATCATAGCGAATGGTGATATGAACGTAGGGAACTAGGGGGGTTGTGTGAGTAAAAAGAAAATAAGACACATGCTAAAACTTAGTTATTATTATGTACTAACAACGTTTATTTCAGCAGAAAAGGTAAGATGAGATTTTGGTGGGATTCCATACCAGAAGTGTCAATCAAAGGTCGCAAATTAAAATGTTTCACATCCAATGTCACAAATTATAAGGTCACATTATGTCACAATTATAATGTCACCATTAATGTCACAATGGTAGCTGACGATGACATGCAAAAAGGCAGTGCACTCACTCTAGGGTGTTGGAGGTAATGGCTAATTCAATACATAGGTGACAATGATGCGAAAGGAGGCACCTCAATGTAGTGTGTGGAGGTAAGGCTTAGACCTTCATAAATATTATGTGACAATGAGTGCGAAAGGCAGCACCTCACTTAGTGCTCGGGACTTGTCGGAGGTAATGGACTTAGCTTCAATAAATAATTTGTGACAATGCATGCGAAAGGCAGGCACTTCCACTGTAGTGTGTCGGAGGTAATGGCTTAGCCTTCAATGATTATGATGTGACAAGAGCGAAAGGCATGCACCTCACTGTAGTGCTTGGCGTTTTGTTGGAGGTAATGGCTTACCCTTTGATAAATAATAGTGAAATAAAAATTATGTGACAATGAATACGAAAGGCAGGCACCTCACTGTAGTGTGTTGGAGGTAATGGATAGCCTTCCATAATATTATGTGAAATGAGTGCGAAAAGGCAAGCACCTCACGTTAGTGCTCGGCGGACTTGTCGGAGGTAATTGGGCTTAGGCCTTCAATTGAATATATGTTGACAATGAATGCGAAAGGTAAGTACCTCACGGTGTGCTCGGCTGACTTGTCGGCGGTAATGGCTTAGCCTCAATGAAACTATGTGACAATGAATGCGAAAGGCAAGCACCTCACTGTAGTGCTGGGCGTCGTGTTGGAGGTAATGGCTTAGCCTTGATAAATAAAAGTGGAAATAAATATTATGTGGACATGCATGCGAAGGCCGGCACTTCACTCTAGTGACTCGGCGTCTGTGGAGGTATAAAGGGGCTTAGCCTTCAATAAATATTATGTGCAATGCATTGCGAAAGGCAGGCACTCACTGAGTGCTGGCGCTGTTGGAGGTAATAAATGGATTAGCCTTAAAAATATTATATGACAATGGCATGTTAAAGGCATGCACCTCACTGTAGTGCTTGGCGTCGTGTTGGAGGTATAAATGCTTAGCCTTTCTATAAATATTAGTGAAAATGCATGGTTGCGAAAGGCAGGCAACAGGCACCTCACTGTATGTGCTCGACGTTTGTGAGGTATAAATGGCTTAGCCTCAATAAATATTAAATGTGAATGAGAGCATCATATGGAGTGAGGACCAGGGACGATTGCACTCAGGTGGCGACGAAGACTGTGTGGCGACGAACACGAAGAAGCAATGTTGTCTGTGTTGGGACCCACTGGGGTCTCCTTTTAAAGGTTATTACTATAATATGCGGTTGTAAAGAAATATTAAACTCTCTGTTGTGTAAAACAAAAAAATATCCACCCGGTGGTCATATGGCTGTATTTACGATTGCCGGCCAGTGCCTAGAGGGGGAAACTCTGCCCAAAAAGTGATTTGCCATGTATTGTATATTTAGGAATTATTTAAAACATGATGTGGGTAAATACAAACATATGCACCCTAGTTGTCATATGGTTGTATTACGATTGCCGGCCAGTGCCTAGAGGGGGTAACCTATGCCCAAAGAGTGGTGTGAGTAGGGTATGTAAATTAGGTTGCAATAAGTGTGAACTAAGTAAATCGTTTATAAAAGGAATGTAATCGCAAGTCTGCTGTATCTTGTATAGGTACTGACGTTGGGATTTTGTAATTTGACGACGAAGCGACGGCTGGTTGTAATAAAATTCTTGAGAAACTGATTAACCGAGTCACGTGCGGTCATTCAGAAGGAGCGCAAGGTTCGGCCCCTTGCAACTTACCGCGAGTCCTTCCTCCGGGGCGCTTCCCACCGTTCCCGCTACAAATTGGTGTCAGAGTGGGATCCTAATGGCGACGTGAGAGGTCGTGTGCGCAGACCACGAAGGGGGGAACGATGCGACGAAGGACGGAAGTTATGTGGAGGCGGGATTCAAGGTACGTTGGGGACGAAAGAAGAAGAAGTTGTTGTGGGCGAGGAGGCAACGTCGGATGGTGTGTACGACGAACAGTAGGCGTGGCGAGTGTGGTACTGACTACGGGATCAACGGTGTAATTAAGTGACGAAAGAGTTCTGTGTGCGACGGAGCCGACATCGTCGGTGGTGTGGCGAGCGAAAAGTGGGCGGCGGTACGCTACAGGGATTCAACGGCTACTTAAGTGACGACGAAAGATTCTGTGGAGACGGGAGCGAGCGGATGGTGGTTGTGTGCGACGAAGTAGTAGTGCTGGGGTACGATACAGGGGAGTCAACGGCGACTTAAGAGGACTAGAGATGGCGCGGAGGATCTGGGAGAATTGAGATGAGTGACATGGAGGGGAGGCACTAAGAAGGCGTGGGATAGGACTATTCGTGACGATATGGATGGTGGTGTGAGCGGTGCGTGAGGACGGGAGGTCGGCAGCGATGATTCTGCTACAGGCGGTGGTGCTAAGGGGGGATAGTGGACAGGTGAAGAGTGAGGGGAGAGACATTTTAGATGGATGAGGACCGGGAGTCGACGGATGAGTACTGGACCGAGTCTGATGGTATCATGGATTGGAGAGATACGGTCACCGGGGCAGTTAGAAAGAGGGGTGATCGACTAAGAGGCGTTCTAGGCGGGAGAGATTCATTATGGAAAGCAGTGGACAGACGACTGACGAGGACGAGTATGAAAGAAGGAAGAGGCGTAGGAGGGACGACGGAGGTGATTGAGTTGGACCGTCCGTTGGAGGGAGGACTTAAGGTGGAAGCGGCGTTCGCGCTTGGGCAGAAAAAGAGAAGGGGAGAAAGGAAGAGGGGAGAAGGGGAGAAAAAATGGGGAAAGATATGGGAAAAGAGGAAAGTGGGGGAAGGAGGAGAAAGAAAGAAAGTAGGAAGGTTGTGGAGAGAGGAGGAGCGGTTAAGAGATTGGGGTCGTCAAGCAACACGAGAAAGAGGAGGAAAGAGCGGATCGAGAGGTGGGGCGCGTGAGCGCAGATTGGTTACAGGAGGCGGGAGAGCGTTTAGAGCCGTTGGTACTCATTGGAGAGAACGAGAGGAAAAGATGCCGCGGTTTTTTTTAAAGGCTGATGAAGCTAGATTGTTGAGAGAGAGAGAAGCGAGTACGGAACGGGGAAGGCTACCGGACATGGTGGCGGGAGAGAATTGTGGGACGGGGTACATCCTTAAGTATGAGGATGGAGGGAGTCAAGATGCCGTAGGACGGGGCTAGTAGTTAGAGGAGTATGACCGCCCATAGTGGAATGTTCGAGAGGGGAGACGGAGAGATACGGCAGCGGCTAGAGCTCAAGGACAGGACTGGCCGATGCGCGGGGAAGGAAGGTGGGCGAGGACTCAGTGGGGAAAGAGTATGAAGGAGAGTGGAGGAGACAAGCGCTCAGCGAAGAAAGAGGAGATTTAGGGAGACGGGTCGGCCGACGAGCGTGGCGAACGTGGACCAGTAGGGGCATAGAAAGAGCGGTTGTCGACTGACAGGGAAAGAATGAGAAACACCGTCTCACCGTTTTGCTATGAACGCGTGGGGGCGAATGGTTGTCCTCGTTGAAGCGGATGTGATGGAAGATAGGCAATACAGATAGAGGGTAGTGACTCTCGCTACGTGAGACGACACCGTGCCTCGCCATGGTATGTGCCACCGCATTGGAGAGAGAAGAAAACAGGCGGGGAGATGGGAGACTTGAAATAGGGACGTCCAGCTAACGGACTGGAAGGTACGGCGACCGGACTTGTTGGAAACGCCTCCGTGAAGAGGGGAACAGGCCCACGAGTGCCGCGGAGTTTGCAGCAGGTATGGGGAGCGGCCGAACCGAAATATGAAAAGAAGGTTTTGAAATACGATGGGGAAAAACGCCCTGAAGATTTTCGACTGGCATTTCGAGGCTTGTAGGGAATAAAATAAATGACACTGATAAGGAGGAAGCGAATATCAGCGGTTTACTGTTGCAGGGGGATGCATTGTTGCATGAGGGCAATCAACGACGTTAACCCGAAGGAAATGACCTTTGCGAAACTGATGGATGTGATGGAGAAGGAGTTTGGACCGAGGCGAGTGTGCCTAGAATTACGGGAATACTTTCAAGAATTGCAGCGGCGGGAGCAGAAGGCCGGGAGGAGAGAGAGCTTCCTATGCCTTAGGATTGGATATAAAGAGACAAACGGCGCTAGCGTTTCCGCAGACTGAGAAGCAAGGTAGAGATGTGTTGGCAAGGGGGGTACTTCAAGGATGCAATAGCAGATTCGGTCATCCGGAAAGGTCTGTTCCAGGCTAGGCCTGGCACATTCGAGGAGGCAATTAAGGCAGGCCCAGGAGATAGAAATCGTCCCACCGTAGTGAGAAGTCAGGAGTAGGAGTAGTCTGGTGCACACGAGATGGGTTGAGTCTCAGTCAACACCGACATCGGATTTCGCCAAGTTAGAGGCAAAGATGGCTGCACGGGAAGCTAGGATGGACGCATGTGTTAGTGTGTTGAGGAGCTGAAAAGATCTGGAAGAGAGGGTCGAGGTCGGCCCAGCGAGGGCGAAGCTGCCACGGGCAGCACGGCTAACGGGTATCAAAGACAGAACAGTGGAACGGCACAGAGGTGTGGAAATATCCCCGCAGATCGCCCACCGCCCCCACCGGCAAAAAACAACATATGATTTAATGGTAAGAAGCCGGACATTTCGCACGAGATTAGCGAGGACGGGTTATGCGAGAGAGGTTGCCGGTTTTGTGTTTTTCGCTGCGAAGAGAGAGTTGGGTCACAATACGAAGAATTGGCCGTTACAGTGATTGTTGTGTGTCGCAGAGGGTCGACAGGAAGGGCACCGTTCATATCATTGCAAGATGTCGGGAAACGAGATAGGGCCAACACAAGGGGCCATGGGAGGGGCCGGCGGCAAGCAGAGGCACGCGTCAGTTTTAAACCAAGAACGCCAGGAGTTGTCGGGGGGGGGGATGGAACGCAACGTTGGTACAGAAGGCGTTAAAGTGAAATGTTTAGAGAAAAATAGGGAGATCCGAAAGGGGGAGAGCTTAGGTTGTCGACTGAGAGGGCAGGCGAGAAACGGCAGGAGTGGATGGAGACGCGGCCAGGAGCTGGACGCCGAAGCGAGAAAGGATCAAACGGAGTTGGTGCATCTTCGTGATGTTGAGGTGATGACAAAGTCAGAGGATGTGAGAGTCGGCAAAGGCGGACAGATGTAACGGTGTGTTATATGGGTTGATACGTCATTTTTGCTAGACCCTGGGACTTCAAATCGCTTGTGCGATGGAGTTGACCAGATGATCCGGATCGAGAAACGACCTCGCTTCGGTTTCTAAGAACCGCTATCCAGGAAGTGGGCGAAGTAAAGACGTGGGAATAGCAAACCTGGAGATAGGCATGGGAAATGGCTGCCATTTCAGCTGAGTGTGATGTCGCAGACTTGAGAAAGGTATGTGGGGATGGATGTCCTTGAAACAAAAATGGGGCGGGAATTCGATATTGGTCACAGCAGCTCACGTTGGACGGTGAAAAAGTCCGATGTCATTCCCGCTGAGCTAACTCAACACTTCCAAGGTGTGGCTGTAGAATATAGTTGGTTGCCGGCCGCGCAGCGAGTAGGTGTATCTGCGGCGATAGTGCATGCAGACGAGGGGGAGTTTGTAGAGTTACTAGGGTCATTCATCATGTCGGACGAGTAGGTGGAGAGGAGCTTCAAAATACCGGAATCGTGCGAAGGTCGAAAGCGGGTGGGGGTAGTAGAGCCGTTAATGGTGGGCCCCCTTTATGATAGCGGACAGTTGGCAAGAGCGTCTAGTTGAGTTATTAAATTAAGACTGTGGTTGCCAGTTACAATTACTAATGTGTGCGACTTTCATCGAGAGGTGAAACGGGGCGCTACGCTCGGCAGTTTGTGCTGCTGGGGCGGCAGAATGATTAGTGTGCGAGATAGGATGGTGGGGGACGAGGTCCAAGGTGAAACCGCGGAGGTGCCCTGTGAACATCCGAAGGAGCTGTTTAGAGCAGAGTACCACCCACTTGGGAGAAGGAGAGAGGGGAAAAGTGGCGGAGTTATGAGCGAACTATCAGGATATGTTCTCTAGCGGGGAGTTTGATAGTGGTAGGACGACGAAGGTGAAGCACAGTATTGATACTGGGAGTGCCTGGTCTATTCGGCAGCCATTGAGACGGTCATCCCCGCAGCAGCGTGAAGAGGTGGAGCGACAAGTAACGAGGTGTTGGAGAAAGGGATAATTACGCCTTCGGATAGTGCTTGGTCTAGCACAGTGGTGTTAGTAGCCAAAGAAGGATGGCTCCAAAGCGCCTTGTTGGACTATCGAAGAGGGAATGAGGCACGATGAAGGAGAGCGTATTCTTTGCCTCGAATCGATGATCGTTGGATTGACTTAGGGGGCGCCAAGTACTTTACAAACTCTCGATTTGGCATAAGGATACTGGCAGGTGAGATGGACACGGACGCTAGAGATTAATCTGCCTTCTCAAACACAGGCGGAATCTGCTTGGAAGGTCCTACCATTTGGCCTTGCAATGCGCCCCTCAACCGTTTGAAAGATTGATGGATTAGGGTGTTAGCCGGATTGAGCTGGAGACGCGACTTGTTTATTAGACGACGTGATGTGTTCCGGTAGCCACGTGTCGGAGTCAGCAGCTAGATCGGTTAGAGGAGGTTTTGAAAGGTGCAGAGGAGCCGGGGTTGAAACTCAAGCCCTCAATAGTGTCACTTATTTCAAAAGGAGGGGTGACGTATCTTGGGCACGTAGTATATTGAAAGTGGTGATCCATATGGATCCGTCCAAGATAGAAGCAGTTCGGGAGTGGCGACGCCAAAGACGACCACGCAGGTGCTAGTTTCTTGGGACTGGCGTCGTACTATCGGCGGTTTATCCATGAGTTTGCTGATATCGCGGCACCCTCCATCGCTGACCGAGAAGAAGTTGGTGTTTGAATCGGACAAGCGAAGTGAGATGCGTCAACACGTGGAAGAGTGAGATCAGTGCTCACAATTTGGCTTACCAACGACCAGAGGGCCAATTCATCTAGACACTGACGCCAGCAACTTTGCCAATAGGGGGGTACGTCACAAGAGCAGGATGGCGAGGAGAGGGTTATAATGATGGCAGCAAGTCATTGTCCCGCAGAGGAACTACTGTGTGACGAGACGAGAGCTTCTTGCTGTGGTTGTATCCCTCAAAAAGTATCGTCACCCACTGGAGGTTTATAGCCCGTGAAATGTGAAGGCCGGACCCACGGGTCGTAAGGTGGTTGTGTAACCTTCAACAAACACACACCCCTGAGGGTCAGCTGGCGAGATGGCTGGCGGTGCTGTCCAGTTTCAACACATTCGATTGGGGTACAGACCGGGAAGGCGCCATTCTAACGCAGGACGGGCATGTCAAGAATACCCTGTAGGCAGTGTGGGCGGATGGAGACTAAGAATGTCCAAATGAGGGAGGGCTGAGCGAGGAGCAGAAGCAGGGGAGATCCAGATGACGTGGGAGATCGGGTGCCAAAAGACGGGTTGGAGGTATGAAGGAGCCTGAAGTGGATGGTGGCCGCAGACTTCGTCTGCGGACGCGGGCTCGGTGAGAGTCGGGAACACATGATCGAAAGGCATGGAGCGGATAGAAATGCTGAAACCGTAGTGGTTGAAGTTCGTAATTTGACTATACAACCGGAGATCACAACTAGAGCTGATACGTGAGGCGCAGTTGGCGACGAAGACATGGCTCATGTTTCCTTGAGAAGAAAGGAGGTGGAGAGGATTAGACCCCCGTGGAGAGATGTATCTGCATTGTAGTCTGCATGGAAGACGTATTTGGGGCAGTGGGACAGGTTGGAGTCGTAAAGGAAGGCGTCTGGTGGAAGAGATTGGGAGAGTGGAGAGGGGGAAAGACTATAAGTGGTTGGTCGTGCTACCAAGGGCAATGCGGAAGAGAGTGCTAGATGAGCTGCATGATCGAAGGCCGGAGCGCACCTGGGTCGGAATAAGACCCTACCAAAGGTTCGCGAAAGGTATATGGGTGGGGATGAGTTCCGACGTGAGGTACTATCTACGCAGGTGCGTAGCTGCGCGAGGAGGAAGGGCCGCCAAACGCGTCACCGAGAAACACTTAAAAGTACAAAGTAGGCTCCTCGGGAACGGGTAGCATTGGACGTGTTGGTGCCTCTGACCGAGACGGAGGATGGGAATGCATATTATCTTAGTCGTTGGCGATTACTGACCCGTTGGATGGAGGATATGCCATAGAGATTCAATGTGCAGAGACAGTGCAGCGAAGTGTGGATGAGGTCGTCTGTAGGTTTGGAGTTCCTAAGGAAATCTCCCGTCACCAGGGCGTAATTCGAGTCGAAGGTATTCAGAGGGATGTGTCGGATATTGGGATTGAGAAGACCGTACGACTCCGTTTACAACCCAAAGTCGGATGGCCTGTCGAGCGTTACAACAGGACTATGCCAATTGCCGTGTCACTCATGATTCATCCGTTCCAGAATCAGAAGGTCTGGGACCAGTATCTCTCAAATGTGGGCTTCGCTTATCGTTTCAAGTGTCAGAGTCGACCGGCGAGAGCCAAAATATGATGATGTGGGCGAGAAGTAAGGTTCCCAGTGACTTGGTGGTTGTGCGGTACCCGATGAGGGAGAATGCGAAACAGACTACGCGGAGGAATTGAGAGGAGAGCGTATAGGGGAATTCAGAGTAGAAGGCAAGGCACGCTTTGGAGATCAGTATGAAGAGACAGAAACCGGAATACGACCGTTTGGTGCATGACATGGGGTCCGGGGTTTAGGGCAGCGTAGTTCGTTGGTTGTATAACCAGCCAAGGAAGTTGCGACTTTCCAGGACGGTAGCCCTCCGTGGGAGGGCCAAGAGCTGGTGTGGTAACCCCCCCCCCCGCGCTTAGATGTGGTCTTCCGGATCCAGAAAGTTCTGCCCGCAGTAAGCCGGAGTAGTTCATGCGGACAGGTTAAAGCTCTATGAAGTTGGTGGGATGGAACTACATGTGCCAGAAGTAGAGCTCGAGGTGGGGACCTGTTGGAACGGGATAGAAGCTATAGGAAAGGAACACGGGGGGGTCGCGACGACGCTGGGAGTAGTAGATGCCCGAGAATGATGGTGACAAGAAAGAAGGGACACCCTGACAGGGACGGGGCTCATACGGATAAGGGAGAGGACTTAGTCATGGTCGATGCTGCGATTGACGAGGCTGACGTCAAGAAGGGGAGCAGAGCAGAAGACCAGGAGCGGATTGGCGAGTGGAGGTAGGAAGAGGGAGCGGACGAGTCGTCAACGGGTGAAGAAGAAGAAGCGACAAATGAGACGAGCGCTAGAAGGGTTCAGAGACGTTGGTAATAACGCAGCGGATGAAGTGGAAGTGCCGACAGTGCGAAGAACAGTCAGGAAGAGTGTACGCTTCGACGGTCGTTACACTAAAAGTACGTACCATGAAAGAGCGCGGAGGCCGCTGCAAAGCAGCGCTAGTGGCCGTGTCGAATTCGGAGACGAAAACCAGGAAGGAAGAGAGATGGCTGAGGCGAACGGGAACGGGCCAGATACAGCCTGATTAGTAGTTGACGGCACGAAACCAAGGAGAAATTCCGAAGCGTAAGCGGCGAAAGCCTCCATAGGTCCGTGAATTGGAATATTGTCAGATACATTTTGATTTCGTATGAGTAGGGGAGAAGGAATAGGAGGATTGAGAAACTGTTAAAAAGTAATTCTAACAAGAAATCACCAATGATCGGGCGACATCAAACTAATCAAGAAGAAATTGTTCGTTGAGCAATTTGGATGGGTAGTAGACCATAAATCGACAAGCGTAGGGCATGCGGGTTGGTGAAGCCCAACACAGGTGTCTGTGTGAAGGCGTTGTTCGACGGTTGAAAGAATTTGAAAGACATTTAAGGGTTGCAGCTTCCATCATGACCGTGGATGTGTGGCCAACGGGCCGCTGCTTGAGACGAATGGCGAAGTGCCGTATGACTTGATGGCGACGTTGCCAGCAACTTTGGATGACGGCAGGCGCCGGACGACATGGAGATGAATGGCAGACGTGCCGGATGACCTGGGATGGCCAGCCGGGCCGGAAGACTTTG
>JAMKCH010018647.1:0-23425 GCA_023653785.1 Ophioderma brevispina
ATTCAAATTCAATGTTAACTTGTCCGTTAACATTTTGTCACTTACCCGCAACAATGAACTGATCGGGTTTATTTTTTAAAGAAATACAATGGCCATGTTTTGACTCTTTAAATGGTAACCTGCCTTAACATATCTTACTTGAATAAAAGTGGGAAAGATGGTTTTAACAATACACCAAACTTATTTCAAATGTACCACACGCATACCTTCCGTTAGCACCTGTCACCTCCGAACACATTTGTCACTTCCCGAACAGTTAGATTAAACATCTCAGCTTACTTTGCTTACTAGAAATCTCTTGCTGCTGATAGCTCTGTTGTAGTGATTAGTAGTGATACTCATCATGATAATGATGACACTCACAAGGTTGCTGCCAGTCACTTAAAAATTTCCCTGAGACTGGAAATTTTTTGTCTCGAGATGACATATTTGTTAAATGTACATGCCATTTTTGAGAGCTTGAGGCCTTACTTACTGTGGTTGACTGGTGATTGTTTTTACCCTTGGAAGAACATCTTCAAATGAAAAAATGATTTATAACATACGATTGGATAAATTTGCCTAATTACCAGTGTATTCGTGTTTCTTTGTTACTTTTTGTTGCCATTTGAAGAGACATGCCAGACACATGACTTCTTTGTGACAGTAAATGTGCCGATGTTTGTTTGTTTTCCTAAGTATGACTTTCCTAAATCTCTTAAGATAAAATATGTATAAGCTTTGACCAAACAACATGTTTGCATGTTTTAGAGAAAAAAACCAATCTAAAAATCATTGTTGTTTTCGGAGGTGGACATTTTTTTGTGAACAATGCGTATATACACAATATTATTGCAAGGCCTTAGCTTGTGTTGCATTTTATTCAAAGTCCCATTTCACACAACAAATATTTTGTTATAATAATACCTCGGATCATTCTTTGCAAAACAAAGAGTTCACCATACATCTTGGTTTGCCAGATACTCAGCTGGGTTAAATTTTCTCAGCTTAGATCACCCCCAGAAATCCATAATATTCCCTTCAATTCTCATAGAATGGTTCATCAAAGTTTCACAACTCTGAGCAAAATTCAGCCGTCTTCATTTGCAAATAAAACAAAGTATCATTTAAAACAAATGTAAATCTAACAACTAAATCAGCACATGGCTATTTACCCATGGGGGGTAACTGAGAACGGAATAACTTGACTTTGTTCCTTTAAAATTCTCGTGTACTGGGTGAAATATTTAATTTCCCATTTCAGGGCACACTGGCAGGGACCCACTCCTGCTGTAGGTCTTAAGAATCTCAAATGTATTCCTTCATGCCTGTGCAGTAATTTCACTGCCCCATTATAGAAATGGTAAATGCCCTAGACCTTAAGTTTGTGATATTATGTTTCTTTAAATGTTTTTGACCCTTACATTTTGGAATTGACTCCATTTTGACTCTGCGAATTCTAACCTTTTACGAAATGAGTGGAATGTGGCCATACATTTATGTCAAGGCCTAAAAATGGTGACCTCATGTACAAAGTCACTAAATTACCAACTTGACAGGACGGAACCAGAGACCTCTAGTTTTCTTGCTGAGTTTTATTGTATGTAAAAGTTATGCATGGGATTAGCCTAAAGTTGTTGTATTTTTGGTTTTGTTGCTTGCTTCAATTTAAATGTGTTAGATATTACATTTCAGTTGACCAACAAAATTAAAAACTTTCCTATTTTTAGTGCTTGTCTCTGCTCAAGTAAATCCGAAATTACTTTGTAACTGCACAGGTCTGTTGACCAGCTAGGTGTCAAATTGAGCATACCAACAATTTTGATTCGTAGAAATGCCCCTCATCATTGTGAAATACTTGTATTTCATTTTTGGGACCTCCACCGCTATTGATCCATGCTGCTGAAGGGGTCTCTAAATACTCTAAATGTATTAATTGCTGTTTTCTCATCATACAGGCAAGAATCTAAATTTTATGCCCTCCTTAAATTAAAGTTAGGTTCCCTTAATTAAGGTGGGCCTGTAAAAAAAGAAGTCACTTATAAAAATAACCTGACTGCTAGGTCCAACCATGCAGCTCTTGAAAGAGACTTGTTTTTTTTTTTTGTTTCCATCAGAGAGTACTTTACACTAAATATATAGACTTAAGGAAGTGTCAACCTTGAGTTTCGAGTATCCTATTTTGGTTTGTAACTTTGCACATATTTGGATTATTGTTGGAAAAGGTATACCTTTCTAGAACGAAAATTTGACGATGAACCCGATGATGGCATTAGATTAATGTAAAACTTGCCGTATTTTGAGAAAAATACTAAAAACTGATTTGCCCCAAATTTTCAACGCATAACAAAAACATTTGAATTTTCATGATTTCTTATTTTATTTTTTTAGAGCAGACCAATTTGTCTAGGGACTTTTTTTTTTTTTTTTTCATTTTAAAAATAGAGCTTACTTTTTTCGAAATATAAGGAAAAATGTCAAAAAAAAGTGTTATTTTTAACCATAATATGGTATAGTCTAAGATTGTTCATGCTGTATTGTTTATAATTATTAAAAATTAAAAATTGAGAAACCGGCCCTAGAGAAACCGATTGCTACGTAGGAAGTTAAACCTTACCTTTTACTTCGTATTTTGGAGTTATCTGTCTGAAAATTTGCCAAATTTTTTTGCGAACATTGAACATTGATAAATCTGGTGTTTTAGTAAAAAGTGACTTTTCACGCCATTTCCAAGCTGTCTCTTTCTCAAATACCTTTTAACTTCAAATTGATATGTTGTGCAAGTGTGAAATCATCTTTTATGCACTAATTGAATCAAACCTCTTTGTCTTCAACTCCCAAAAATCAGAAGAAAAGAAATTTTCTCTGGTCTAAATTAGCGCTTTGTTTACATTTTTCAAAATATTATTTTCGTTTTTCCAAGATGCGTTCGCGCAAAAGTACATTTAACCACTCGCACTCTTTCATTACGCAGCAAAATTTTACCTGGCGAACGCGATGCTGTGCCTTGCGCCTTACGGCGTGTAATGCTTAATTCCCCCGTTACGACCATTGTTTTTTGTGACTTTAAAAATGATCAAATAGCTGTTTTTAAATCGGCAAAAAACTACAACTCAGATTGTCTCTTGGATACCTTTGTGGTACCGATAACAGAACACATTTTGGTGTTTAAATGGTGCAAAAATCAAAATGTTAAAAACAAAAGCAACTAGGGTTCACACACTGCCCTTAACAACATTGTTTATAAATGCTATATGGTCATTGTTTTTTTTGCTCCACCAAATGATTTGCCATAATTTTTATTTACAAACAGTAACAATGTTTACATATCCCTATCATATACTATATGTTTTAGGAATATTCACACAACTCCTTTTTCCTAACAAATTACAGTGAAGTCTGGTTAGTATCACTATGCAATATAAAGTTCAAAGTTATAATCTTATATGATTCTGAGGGCATGATCTTTTTTGATACTGTAACATGTAAGTACTGAACCAACCTAGCCCGTTTTAAAACATGACGGAGAAAATGCATTTTGGAAACAATGCAAATATTTCCCAATAACTCAGTGTACTTTAGCAGATGCAAAAGAATTAGAATTCTACACTCAACGTACAATCAACACAAAATAAAAAAGAAAGTTGGGAGGGTTAATTTTAGGGATACTTTAAGGGTTGCCTCCGGTCATACAATCACGTAGAGCATTTAATTTAAAACTCTTCAGCAGAAATAAATCATGCTAGTGATCCCTAGAAAATTTAAAGGGGATCACCATTGAAGCTTTAGTTCGGGTACAAAATAATCTTGATCAATTGGGAGTGGCCACGTAGCAACAAATTGAGCCGTAAGTGCGCGGATGTTCAAATTTCAGCAGATGTCTCATAGAATGGGATTAATTGTTTTTTGATGTCAACCCAATGACTGAATTTGCTAGTCAGAAACTTTGACATCGCTAGAAGAATAGAACATGATTTTTTTGGTATCTTGTGATCTTGGAATCAGAAAGCTTAGATGCATGGGCAAAATGACAAGCAAAATCAAAGATGGTGAACTCCCAGTTTTGTCATGTAATGACCCTGCAGCATCTTTTATTTTATTTTGTTAACACAGTAGCAACACATCACATCTTTTAGAAACAAAACTTGCTATGAAATGGTAATCATGGCTATGATTTAAATAAAGACTCCAACAAAACTGGAAATCAGAAATTGAAAACATTAATGAAAATGAGCTTGAAATGGAAAAAGACACTGTAAAATATGACAAATTCAAAGTTCTAATGGTTCTTGCAGATGAGAATAATAAACCTTTGTGTTAACAAAATGTTGCCTCCAAAATGATCTTTTTTTCACAAATCATGGCCCTCCAAAATTATCTTTTTTTACAAATCGTGGCCATGTAAATAGCGTCCACACAAAGTTTGATGTTTTTTATGCCAATGTTATGTTTTTAGTTAAACAATGCTCGAGAAGTGAGCACACCAAGTGATTTTCCTTATTATTTTTATATTACAGCTTGTTCAAGTACACTGTTGGTCTGCAACCTCTGTGTAATACAAGTGTCCTGCATGCTTTTCTTTGGTCAACCTAAGGAATTCTTCCTCTTGTAAACTAGAATGAATAAGCTGTTTAAAATGCAAAATTATAACCAACTTCTCTGTTATATCAACACAGGTCATGAAAACAATTTGTTAACATCTTTGTCACCCCCGAAACGACTGTGTATTTGCAAAGTTCTAAGAATTTTATACATGAAAATCTTTCTTAAAAGTGTAATTTGTTTCAGGAAGTAACATTTGAAGAACTTTGCACAAGGAGTCTCACATGGATTGTACTTTTTACAACAAATGTTAGTTTCCCTGCAACATAGATAATACGTAATTATACAGTATATTTCAACTTAGAATTTTGTTTGTTGTGACACCTTGCGAAGTCTATTTGTATCTCCTTATAATTAGAATGAATATGTTGTTGCAATGCAAAATTAGAGTCAGTTTCTCAATTATTATCAACAAAAGCCATGGTAACATCTTTGTCACTTCCGAAACCTGTTAACAATGTTAACTGTCACTTCCGAAACGACTGCAAGTGTAAAATTCAACTTTGTAAAGAATTTACAGATTTTTCTGCAATTTGTGTCAGGAAGTAACCATCATTGAAGAGATTTAGTACAGGGAGTATGATGGGGATTGGCTCATGAAAACATATTTAAAAATTGTGAGTTGATATGAGATTTTCCGTCAAAATTTGCTCTTCCCTTCCAAATATTTATGAATTCAACCAAGGACTAGTCAAAAAGCAGTGTAAATTTTACTTTTGAATTAAATAGTATCTCTTGTGCTGAAAATTATGTTACAATTTTGGAAAAATGGATTTTCACAAAAAATTGATTTTTGCTCAAATTTACCCAATATGCCACATTATTATGCATCTGTGATGCAATACCACAGTGTGATTAGTGCGTACCGCCCAACACTGCACAATATGCAAAAATATTGGGCATTCGGTCATGCAACTCGTCAAGCAAATACTGTGTTTTTGTTAGTTTTGAAGCCATTTTAAAAATATTTTTGTCAAGTCAGCTTCTTCTTGCATAATAATAATAATATTGGATGGCCTTTTTCGGCTGATAACAGAAAATATCGCCCTCGCCAAGAAAATATCGTGCTCGTCTTCGACTCGCCCGATATTTGATCTAGGCTCGGGCGATATTTTCTGTTATCAACCTCAGCCATCCAATATTATATAAATATTTCCAAAATTATGCATATTTTGCAATAGATTAAGCTCCAAAACAGTAATAAATTCAAAATTTGATCATTTGTGAGTACTTTTTTAGTGAACATAACAAATAAAAAGTACTTTTAAATTTTGACCCCAAGGGTACAAAAGTTACACCACTGATTGTGAAAATGACCATATATATTTAATATATATATTTATTATATATATTTATTATATATTTAATATATATATATTTATTATATATATTTATTATATATATTTATTATATATATATTTATTATATATAATATATATATATTTATTATATATATTTATTATATATATTTATTATATATATTTATTATATATATATATAGAGAGAGAGAGAGAATCTAATATAATATATAATTTATGAAAAATAGGCATTATAGATAATATACATAACCAGCTTGTAATTTGTCCAGCTACCGCTGATAACAAGTCTTTACGTTGTCAAACCACCCCTGGCTACCTATCCGGAACTACTTTCTATGTAGCCTATGATCGCACATAACATATTTGACGCCGCTGCGTACGTGTTCAATAATTGAAGGATTTATTATTTTCAAACGCAAGTACCAAGGAACTTATATAAAATGGGAAGAACCAGCGTTCAATACTGTGCAGGTATGGCATGTCCCTGCCATGTGCCTCGAAGATCGATAGCCGACGTGGCGCTATTTTATTTATGTAATTTACACTACGTATCCGATACGTCAGACTGTATAAATTTGTGCTTTGGGGGAAATCACCTCACGGTGGCGCTAGCACTTCAAAATCGTCTATAGCCATGTGTGCACACAGTCTCAGGGGACGGACGAGAGCGAGTGCAAATGTCTCAACAAAATTAACCAAAGTCGACACTTTTGACACAAACTACGTGAATTAACACCGATCTAGCTTTTATCAACACGATGCTGTATGAAGAACTTCAAGAATGAGCGCAATGATTACGGTAAGTCAGCGTACGCGTTGATCTCTCACAATTTGTGTCAGAAATTACTCGTTGTCCGGGCCCATTGTAATTGCCTGTTATATGTTAATCAAAATTCAAAATACCGATTGGGGTGTGCGACTTCCCATTGCCGGTGTCTGTATTACCCCATCCCTTGCGCACACCATTGATCCATTTGTCGAGTCACTAACGTTAACGGTGTCCTTGGCGCGACCAAACTGGCAACACGAAGCACCATTATTAGTCCAAGTGGTCCGTAACGCACTTGCGTCGGTATGCGGTCGCCATTTGCACCGCCACCAATGGGGTTTAATTTCTATTTACACTGCGCTCGCCATTTTTCAGGCCTTGTCTTGGTAAAATGCCTCGGTGCAAAAAGCACTTCTAAAGATGAGTCAGGTGTGCTTGTAGGTTGCTTTGTACTCAAATTGTGTAGTAAATATACTTTACCAGAGTTAGGTGTGCTGAAAATCGCACACCTCAAGACCATTTTAGGTGTGTGATGGTGTGCTATCGTACTCCCATGCCTCAAAAGAGGCCTTATTTTTCGCCACACTATCCAGCCTAAAGATGAACCATTATGTTGGAAAAAACTCCAACAAACCTAAAAATCAATGGCTCAACTATCCCCGCAGGTTTCCATATGGTCGTAAATGCACCAAATGGAAAGATTTACTGGGATTTCAGGGACCCAGGTTCCAGGTCATTGACTCTTGACTTTTAATTCTGACCCGCGAGAAAAATTGCTGAGAGTCATTTTGACCCGCGGCTTTGTGAACATAGCATCTCAAAAGTCGGCCGAAGTCGGAATTTTCCTTTCCAAATACTCTAAATTCCTGTAATGTCAAGTCATTGTGATTCGCGGCTCTTGCACATTAAAGATTTCAAGAATCAGCTGATTGGCTTTGAAAGTTTCCCAATACTAATTTCCATAGTCGCAATCATAAGTACCATCACCATACCTTGACAAAGAATACTATTATTTATGTGATCGCAATTAACTCCAGTGTTGAAGCTGCTTACTGCAACCATACCATGTTAAGTCTTAACATCAATTAGATGGCAGATCAATACGATTGAAATGAATTCTATATGTTAGTCTGCTTGAATGCCCAAGTACATCTACATTGAGAAGGGGAGATCGCTATTTTGATTTGTTTGAGAGCATTGTGTTGTATGTAGTATGATTTGTTTGAGAGCATTGTTGTTGTATGTAGTAATGAAGGGCGACTCGATCCAATACACCCTAACTCAGTACTCATCACGCGGTCACCGACAATATATTTACATGTGTATATGCAGCATTTTTGCAAACGGTGACGTCTTAGCCCCGCCCATGTGGTCACTCTCAGTGCATAGGCCAAGGCATTAATTGATTCATAACTGCAAAGGTGACGTCCAGATGCTCTGGGCATGCTCATAGTAGCCCCGCCCATGTAGTGACTCTAGGCATCAATTGAGTCATTACATCGTCATACACAACCCTTGAATGGCCTCCTGGTGACCTTTTGACTTGCTACTCCGTGGGAAACCACTTAAATGAATTGGTTTTTTAAATAAGGGGGAAATTAAAAAAAAAAAAAAAAAATATTGTTCCCATATAGTGGGTAGGTATGTCTTATTAAGGGATACAGACGGGGACATTTCCTTTTCACATACCATTTAAATTTAAAGGGTTATTCTTTCATTTACCAATTACAGGGTCATCCTTCATTTACCCATTAAGGGTCATCGTTCATTTACCAATTAAAGGGTCGTTCTTTCTTTACCAATTACAGGGTCTTCCCTTCATTTACCAATTAAGTTCCATTCCTTCTTTACTAATTAAAGTGTCATTCCTTCGTTTTTTACCAATTAAAGGGTCATTTCCTCATTTACCATTTAACGTAGCCATTCCTTCATTTACTAATTAAGGGTCATTCCTTCATTTTACTCAATTAAGGGTCATTCCGCATTTCCCATTAAAGGGTCATCCTTCATTTACCAATTAACGGGTCAATTCCTTATTACCATTCATTTAGGTTTAAGGGTTCATTCCTTCATTTACCAATTAAGGTTCACTCCTTTACCATTAAAGGTCATTCCCTTGCCATTTACCAATTAAAGGGTCTTCCTTCTTTACCAATTAAAGGGTCATTCTTCATTTACCAAAAAAGTAAAGAGCCATTCCTTCATTTACTATTAAAGGCCTGCCCTTCATTTACCAATTTAAGGGTCATCCTTCATTTACAAGTTAAATGTTCATTCTTTCATGTACCAATTCATTTATTTACAGATCGTTCCTTCATTTCCAATAAAGGGTCACTCCTTACCAATTAAAGGGTCATTCTTCATTTTACCAATTAAAGGCCATCCTTCATTTACCAATTAAAGGGTCATTCTTCTTTACCAATTCATTTATTTACAGGTTGTTCCTTCATTTACCAATTACATGTCATTCCTTATTTTACCAATTAAAGGGTCCATGCCTTCATTTAACCAATTAAAGGGTCATTCCTTCATTTAAACCAATTAAAGGGTCATTCCGTCATTTACCAATTAAAGGGTCATTCCTTCTTACCAATTAAGGGTCATCCCTCATTTACCAATTAAAGGGCATTCCTTCATTTACCAATTAAAGGTCATTACTTCATTTCCCAATTAAGGGTCATTCCTTCATTTACCCATGAAAGGGTCATTCCTTCATTTACATTCAGTACCAATTAAAGGGTCATTCATTACCAATTAAAAGGGTATTCATTTACAAGTAACGTGTCATTCCTTCATTTACAAAAAGAAAAAAATAAAGGGTCCCTTACTTAATTCACCAATTAAAGGGTCAAATTCCTTCATTTACATTCATTTACCAATTAAAGGGCATTCATTTCCCAATAAAGGGTCATTCATTTTCCAATTAAAGGGTCGTTCATTTTCCAATCGAAAGAGGGTCATTCATTTTCCAATTAAAGGGTCATTCATTTTCCATTAATGGTCATTCTTTCATTTACCAATTAAAGGGTATTCCTTTGCCCACTTAAAGGGTCTTCATTTATGAACTAAGGGTCTTCATTTACGATTTAAAAGGTCTTCCATCATTTTGACATTAAAGGGTCATTCCATCACTTACAATTATGAGGGCCCATTCCATTGTTTACTAATTAAAGGCTTAATTAATAAAGATAAAGGCCTGCGTTAGGCACATGCCTGGGCTCCGTGAAGCTCGCGGTTTAAAAAAAAACGAGAACAAAGTTTGACACTTCATTGCAATAAAAAATCAATGTTGACCCTTCACTTTTTCATTTTGACTCTTGACAAGTTGACCTCAAGGGTCTTTGACTCTTGGGAAAAAAAATGAGTTAAATTACCTGATTTATTATTCTGCCACGGCTACGAATTCGCAACGTTGAACGGAATAAACCGCATGTTAAAGGTGCCAAATTTTAGTGGTGGCTAATACTAAATTCATCCCAACATTTTGACGTCATTTCTGACCTTTTCTGCGTCATATCTTGCCCTTTAAACCAGTTAAACGGTCAACTTTAGCTCGACACTCTATCCCGGCAAGCCCTGGGCTACGAATTAGAGTACATAGGATATCGCGGGGTTTTTCCGACGGAAACCCTGTCGGAAAAAGTTTTTAATACTCACTTACCGACCTCAATTTGGTAAAAGATTCCGACTCCGGTGGTTTTTATTTCATGAATAATAATTATAGGAACCAAAAAAAAAGGCAATTCTGAGGTATTATGTAAACAGTTTCTGCAAGTTTGATGTGGGAATTTTAATATTAAGCAAATTTTTAGTCATACTTTTAGTGCCTTAAAATTTCCTTCTTTTGCACCAGTTATTGATGCAAACATCCGCGTAAGTACACTGACATGAACTGCACAATCCGTTAGAATAAGCATCAGTGACATTAGTATGTATTTGTAAGTCCCAGGTGAGTACATGTCCTTTTAAAATGTCGTGATGTAACCCTGCAATCGCTATATACCATAAATCATCACTCTGACCCAACTAGTACCGACCACCCAATATGGAGTTTCTAGTCAGAGCACCTGCGACTAGGTAAATAAACCAGATTGAGTCAATTTATGACATGATTCAGCGTCTCTTTCTGGGTCACTTGACTCAAAATTGCGCTCGACATTGAAGGCGTGCGCAATCACCTCTCTCGAAAGATCCATCACTGTACGCCTAAAACATCTTCAATGTCAGAAAATGTGACAGATATACAACTCTCAGGATATAATAATTCCTCAGTCCATGAATTTTGGAAGAAGTTGACAAATACTCAGCAAGTGACGTGGGTGAAGTGCTGATTTTGTTGGTCACCAGAATTAGAAAAATGGATTACACGCGGGACTTTAAAGACACTATCAGTGATTTGCTAAATCAGCAAATCGAAAAAAATCATCAAAAAATCAGATTTTTGGAATGTGATGTAAGAATACAGGTATCCTAACATACCCTGCAAATGATAAGAACCAAAGCAACCTAATAAGGACCAAAATTGGGAGATTTTAGTCATTAATGTCCAGACGGACACTTACTACAAGTACAACAACATATATGAGGAGAATGTATCTTCGGAACCACTCGCCGTTTTTTCTTCAAGGTTCTGTCAATTTTCTACAGCCTTGAAAAAGCGGAAGTTATGAGGATTCCACAAGACTATCCTTCATTGGAAGCTATTCCTGCAAATTTCAAATAGTTTTCAAATCACTGATAGTTGGTCTTTAACATAGGGACAGAACAGAAACCTTTGACCAGCGCGTACTTCCTGGTTTTCTATGCGTGTTTACTGCGGAAAAAAAGAAAAAAAAAATGCACTTGACTCTGATTGGCTGATGATGGTACAACCACACTACCGTTGGTTTGTAGCCCCTCGGTTTGTCAAACAACTTTGAGATGTGGGCAAATCGAGGAAACAGAACCCACAAGCTAACGTGTGTGTGACAATGGGTGACAGGAGAGGGACAACAAAAAAAATTAAGAAATTTCTACAAGAAATATGCTCCACTTACCGATATCACAGGGACTAATAACGGCTAATTGTTACCAAAGTTTCTACTCGTTATGAACGATCACTTACTGGCAAAGAAGAAATCGGCGAAATTTTTAAATCCCGGTGGTTGTCAGATATTCACCCATCGATTCACATGTCTTGTTTACCAAAATGGTGGTGATATCGTGCTTCGGAAATGTCCCTGATATTCAGTCACATGATTGTAATCTATTCCCACACGCAATACAGTCGTTTGTGCGGTGTGACAAATAAGCAGTGGGGTCGGGTACGGTAAGATGAGACTCGTTTCTAGTCTTCGACGTCATATCCCCAACAAAAATAATAGCCAGTTTATCATCGGACCAAATTCACTGAATGTAAGTACGCACATTTTCAGAAGGTTTTACGCTATTTTTCCATATGCAATGGATTCTAAAAAAATATAGTGGGACATTTGGAGGTTGTGAGATGAGAGTCTCCTACTACCTGTGGATGCAGTATTGAAACGGAAAGGGCGCCGGAAATGGGACTTGCAAAACCCAGATTGACGTCATTGTTTCAGCAGGCTTGAGTAGCTTTCGTAAGACCATAACTTTCGACCACTACGATTGGCCACCGAAGCGATCTGTTGTTAATGGGTCACCGACCACGCGCCATACGCGCTGATAGCTCCGCTCCGCCCCTTTTACAACCAGGGAAGAGTACCGCTCGTCAAAGGGTTTCTGTCCCCGAGTATACAACAATGTTATGTATAATCGGGGGAGGACAGATAACTTCTTTTGATGATCATTCATGCATCATTGACATGATGTCATGTGTACCTGTCTGTGTTCAAAACAAAACTACGTCGAGTCTACGAAAAACACAATGTATCACCATTTTTTCCACTCTTGTCCTCAAGTTAATTTTTACACGACTTTTCCATACCCTACAAAACTGACCTTACCTGTAAACACTAGGGCTAGCATTTTCACAAACTGTAATTACTGTTATAACGTACAATTTATTACATGACTCAGATGGGTTACGGTTTATTTATCTTCTTCTAAAATACATCGATTGTCAGTGCGGCAAATTTCCAGGAAGAAGGAGGAAGAATTCAATTCCCCGTTCACTTTGGTTCGTACGTGGCCTCAATCAGGGGGGGCAGGACACGACCTGACTAGATTTGGGCATTTGGGATTCAAAACAGGCCGGTTCCATCAAATTCCAAACGGTAATTTATGGACATTCACCAAACACCTCTTAATAAACATTCGTTCAATAAAAATCTCAAAATATCGTGATAATAAATTAAATATTAGAATTAAAATTATTAACTTCAAAATCCGTCGGGGTTAGTATTAACCTTGCTGAAAAACGGTGTATGCTATTCGTGACAAGCCCTTGTCCGATATGATGCACAGCCCATAGTAATAGTATGGTGGGTATATTGTGGAAAAACATTTGATCCCGGAGTGATCTCAGGACGATGGCGGGGTCAGCCAGTGAGCGCTCCTGTCTCCTCCAGGTATCCTGGAGCGAGCGATCCAGGGACAAGAAGGAAGGTCGTCTTCCTGGATCGACTCCGGCCTTCGTTTGTACTCAATACGGAAATAAAGCGCAATTGTGATATTGAGGTGTTATTCCGGTATATCAATATACCTGGAGCGAGGGGAAGGAGCGATACCGGGTGCAGTGCGATACATGGAGCGAGGTTTTTTCTGACAAAACACCACCATATTTAAGAGCGACCTTCTTCTTGCGAATCATCACAAGTAATGGGAATGGCTAGCTTGTGGTGATGTCAGGATTTATTCAGTGAGAGGTAAGTAAAGCTGAGCTTGGGCGAGTTGTGTATCCATGATACGATCCTAACATGGCCCGCTTTGAGGCTGGGGAGGATTGGAAATGATATGCATGTACAGTTGTGACTCTCTGTACATGGGACCGATGGCTTAACATCCCCTCTGAAGGATGGGATGCTTTCATGATTCATTTGCCCAACTCCAAGTGAACCATGGAGGAGAGCGGTATTCTGTTTCTAACCACATCAAATCCAGAATTGAGTACCCGAATAAATCCCAGCAAGTGTCCCCACCGGGATTGGAATCTGGGATTCTTTTGGGTAAATTTGTGCCACAGGCAAACACCCTATAAAAAAAACGCTAAACGCTTGTTGGGGGGGGGGGCGTACTTGCAGAACGTGTGAGTTTTCATCAGGCGACGGTTGCCAAGAAATTCTAAATTTAGACGTTGTTATTGCTTTAAAGGTGCTTGTTCCTGATTCCTAGGCTGCTTGCTCCGATCAGGGTTCCGATCGTCTTTGTTCCGATCATCTAAGTTGGGATGCATCAGAATTGGAATTGAATTCAAATTGTTTTGAACATTTTTGCATCGGCGATGCATTGTGAATTGGAATTGAATTAATTTTAGAGGGTCAAGAATTGAATTGGAATTGAATCAAAATAGTTGGTGTTGAAAAATCAATTGGAACGAATAAAAGAAAGAGAAAAAAACAAGAATCGGATTGGAATCAAATCTTATTGAATTTCGAACAGTAGAATCAAAGTGGAATAAAAAATGTGGGTATTTCGTTCCACTTCGATCCATTACATATAACTGATAACGTTCACTTGATTGCCATGTCATGTTTTTAGTCATGGTTTTGAGTATCATCATTTTGTGATAAAAAAATATATTTTATTGTATTTCTCGACTTACTTGAAAAAAGATTCCTGGCAGAGAAATTAATTTGTTCAGAGGCAAAGAGCAAACATGAAATCCCTAGTGTATTATATTGAGATTGTGCCAGGTGGTGTTTACAAGTTGGGGACAAGCTACTAAGATTGTATTGACGAAGGGTAGAGGTAGTTTGTAATGTCAATGGGACCGTAGAAAATGATACGTAAGAATTCCATAAGTATAATGTTGGAACAGGAAATCCCAGATACCCAAATTGAGCAGTCGTGTCCGACCTACCCTGTCACAAACTGGAGGGAGCTATATTAAGTTGGATTAGACACATGCGCAATATCTACAATAGCGAGGCAAAGGTCGGAACCACAACACCCGTTTAACCACTGCACAGTGCAGAGATCTGTGCATTGGGGTGTAATGATCTCTACCACACTGATAGGCTGTCGCCGCCCGAACGTGAGGAAACCGGAAGTTGCACGGCGGCCCTTTTGCTCTACCCCAGAACCGATTGGTCACGTTATTTTTAAATAGGAATAGGGAAACTACGGAAAAGGGACAGAATTGGGCAATTAATCGCGCGTATGTCAAGGGTCATTATTGTTTAGATTTTGAGTAGGGCGGGATGTTCGAACAAAATTAAGATTCAAAATGGTTTGAGAAAAGTTTTTAAAATGCATATTTCGGGTTTTCAGCTCACCGACACAATAATTCATGCAGTCACCATGGTAACTGAGTAAGTGCTTTGATACTAGTATTACAAGATAATAGATTTATTATTTCTCCTTCAAGATTTTTTCGCTTTCATTTCCCCCATCTGAGACCGCAATTGACTTGGCTACGCTCCAAAATGATGGGGGGGGGCCTTTGGGGTTGGGGGAGAAGTAGAACACGCTAGTATGGCACGGCGAATACCACCAGACAATCTTGAGTTGGTACCAATGGATCGTATCATCCTACTCGGTTCTGATAGCAAAATAAGTACAATTATGTCCTGCATCAGGAGCTATCAGCCGACATCAAAGTGACGTCATATCACCCAAAAAAATGAAAAAAGTTAGGAGTAGCTAATTTCCATGCATTTGGGCTTTACCGATGGGAATGCTGTTTTTTTTCTACACAGAGCGTTAGTGATGTTTTTGAGTAAAATTGAAAACAATATAAATTTTCCAACCCTATATCATGTATTTTCACTTTTCCTTAAAGACACTATCATCGATTGATTTGAAAATATTTGCAATTTGCAGGAATAGCTTCAAAGTGAAGGATAAGTCTGTATAATTCTCATAATTTAAATTCCTTTTCCAAGCTGTAGATTTGAAAGAAAAGAAGAAACCTCAGTGTTCCAAGATCGATTCTCCATTCAATTACGTGGTGTAGTAAGTGTCCGTTCGGACAGTACTGACTAAAATCTCCGATTCTGTCCTTTTAGGTTGCTTTCTGGTCTATCATTTGCAGGGGTTGTTAGGATCCCTGTACTTGTACGTACATGCTTTAAAATCTGATTTTTGATGATTTTTTCGATTGTGAATTTAGCAAATCACTGATAGTGTCTTTAATTATGACATCATATTGGGGAAGTTGTGGTATATTTTGATGCAATGGAAAGAGAGAAAACGCAAAGCTTCTTAAGGTACCAAATTATAGGAATCGGATACGTAAAAAGGAAAAATCATAGGGGGAGTGGTACCCCCAGCCCCAGAGAAATTGCTTGTTACAAAAAATCGCCGCAGGTAGACGAGAGTTAAAAACTCCTTTTCTTTCTGGAAATGACATGGCATGCACGTTCTATTTAAACAAATATTCACCCTTTCGACAAAGGCCAATTCTGTATACGTAATATTAGCACATAGCTCAGTGCTATAGATGGCGTCACAAATGGCTTGCAGGTCATTTGGAAAGCCCATTTTTTTAAAAAGAATATCAGCAAAAAACTAGGCTTGGTTTGGAAATTTTTTTTAGATGCATTTTTCATTCTGATTATGAATATGCATTGTAAAATTAATAATTGTGACCTTTTTGAAACAAAATTTGACAAATTTTGAACGTTCAGCGACTGTAGTCGCTTTGCCGGTGTAAAGGATAAGAATATCTGGGAGGGCGCACTGTTGAATTTGGGGATAACTATTTGGTTACAAGCTACATTTGGAGTCAATGTACATTTACCAATGCGCGCAAACGTGTGTGTATGTGTGTGTATTTCGTTTACTACCTCTTTTCCGATTGTATTTTGCTTGTGTATGTTGTGTGTGTATGGCTGCGTGCGTGTGTGTATTTATGCGATTTGTTAAATCCATGGATATAATTTCTACATGGTGCAGCCGTCTCAAACGTACAAAATCAACAACAAAAAACCTCAGTTTTACTCCTGAAAACTTCAGCGTTCTAGGCTCTAAGATGCAACTTGGGGGCTCTCCTTAAATTAAAAAACACAATATTTAATTTTCCCCATATTGCTAGAAAAATTAACATGACCGATAATCATTTGGTATGAATTTTGAACCGCGGGCAAACTCCGGTTTTTATGTTAGCATACCCCCCAAATAGCCTTTACTGGGGGTTGGTATAGGAAATGCAAACCTTGAAATTGATTTTTCTCAAAAATTTTGTTTGACAGAAAGAAAGGAATTTCAATTTTGACTGAAAAATCATATCAGAAGGTTACGATTTACAACTTATAAAAAAACAAAACAGTATCTTTAGCGTTGATTTTGCCTGATTTGGCAAACACTGTCCTGGGGCTAATGAAGTCGGACGAGTGAACAGTCCAACCACATGTCAATGGCAAGCCAATAAGCTGCTTTCCTTAAACCCTTTCGACACGGGCCAATCGTATACGTAATTATAGCAAATATGTCAGTGGCTTTATAGATGGCGTCCAAAATGCTTGCAGGTCATTTGGAAAGGGCCATCTTCTAAAAGAATATCAGCAAAGCCTAGGCTTGTTTGTACTTATTAGATGCATTTCTGTATTTCTGATCTGAATATGCACTTGTAAATTAAGAATTTTTGACCTTTTTGAAACAAAATTTGACCAAATTTTGACCCTTGAGCGATGTATCGCTTGCCGTGTTAAAAGGATTAAAAGAATATCTGGGAGGGCGCACTGTTGAATTTGGGATTAAACATTTGGCTTACAAGCTACAATTTGGAGTCCAATGTACATTACGAAATGCGCCGCAAAGTGGTGTATGTGGGTGTATGTCCTTTCTTACCTATTTTCCGATTTTATTTTTGCTTGTGCTATGTGTGTGTGTACTGTGTGCGTGCGTGTGTGTATGTATGCGATTTTTTTTAATCCATGTATATAAATTGCAACTGGTGCAGCCCGCCGTCTCACGTAAAAACAACAAACAAAAAACCCTCAGTTTTAATCCTGAAACTCATCCTTTCTGGCCATCTAAGATCTCATGGTCTAAAACCACATAAAACTTTTCTCTACCCATTTCTAATGAACATGACCCGATAATCATTTGGTATGAATTTGAACTCCCTCGGGCACCCGGTATTTATAGTAGCCATAGACGCTCAATGCCTTTACTGGTGTTGGTATAGAAATGCAAACCTTGAAATTGATTATTTTTCTCAAAAAAATTTTGTTGACAGAAAGAAAGGAATTTCAATTTTGACATGAAAAATCATATCTAGAAGGTAGATTACAAATTAAAAAAAAAAACACATTATCGTTATAGCGTTGATTTTGCTGATTTGGCAAAACACTGTCTGGGCCTAATGAAGTCGAACGAGGGAACAGTGCCACCACATGTCAATGGCAAGCCAACTCAGCTGCTTTCTTTAACCTTTCGACACACGGGCCAATTCTGTATACGTATGATAGCACATAGGTCAGTGGCTTTATAGATGCCGTCACAAATGCTTGCAGGTCATTTGGAAAGCAATCTAAAAAGACTATCAGCAAAGACTAGGCGTGTTTTGACTTATTTAGATGCATTTTTTTCATTATGTATCGAAGAGCACTTGTAATTATTAATTTGACCTTTTGAACAAATTGACAATTTTGACCGTTGAGCGGGACTGTATCGCTGCACGTGTTTCAAAGGTTAATAAAAGAATATCTGGGAGGGCGCACTGTTGGATTTGGGGATAAATATTGGCAATTACAAGCTACAATTTCGAGTCAAAGTACATTTACGAATGCGCGCAAACGTGTGTGTGTAGGTGTGGTATTTCCTTTCTTACCTTCTTTTTCCGATTGTATTTTTGCTTGTGTATGTGTGTTGGTATGTGTGCGTGAGTGGTGTATTTATGCGCTTTTAATCCATGTATAAATTTCTTACATGTGAGCCGTATCAAAACGTAAAAAATCAACAAACAAAAAACCCTCAGTTTACTCCTTGAAACTAATCTTTCTAGGCAATAAGATCGCAATTGGTGGGCAAAAAACATTAAAACTTTCTCTAACCATTTCTAATGGACATGACCCGATAATCATTTGGTATGAATTTACGCGGGCACTCCGGTATTTATTTATAGTAGCCTAGGCCGCTCAAATAGCTTTACGTGGTGGTATAGGAAATGGCAAACCCACTTAATGATTTTCTCAAAATTTGTTTTGACAGAAAAGAAAATGAATTTCAATTTGACATGAAAAAATCATATCAGAAGTACGATTTACAACTTATAAAAAAAAAAAAAAAATTATCATATAGCGTTGATTTTGCTGATTGGCAAACAATGTCCTGGGAGAATGAAGTAGACGATCGTGGAACATGCCACCACATGGTCAATGGAAAGCCAACTCAGCTGCTTCCTTTAACCCTTTCGAACACGGGCCAATTCTGGATACGTACTATAGCCACATATGGTCAGTGTGGCTTTATAGATGGCGTACCAAATGCTTGCAGGTCATTGGAAAAGCCATCTAAAGAAGAATATCAGCAAAGACTAGGCGTGTTGACTTATTTAGATGCATTTTCATTCTGATTCGGAATATGCACTTGTAAATTAAGAATTTTGAAACCTTTTGAAACAAAATTGACCAAATTTTTGACCCGTTGAGCGACTGTAGTCGCTTGCGTGTTACAAAAGGATTAAAAGAATATCTGGGAGGGCGCACGCACTGTTGATTTGGGGATAAACTATGGGCTTTACAAGCTACAATTGGAGTCAATGTTGTACATTAGAATGCTCGCAACGTTGTGTTGTAATAGGTGTGTATTTCCTTTCTTCCTTCTTTTTTCCGATTTTATTTGCTTGGTTATGTGTGGTGATGTGTGCGTGCGTGGGTGTATGTATGCGATTTTTTTTAATCCATTGTATATAATTTCTTTAAATGGTGCAGCCGTTATCAAAACGTTTTAAAAAAATAACAAACAAAAAACCCAGTTTTTACTCCTGAAAAACTCATCGTTCTAGGAATCTAAGATCGCCAATTGGGGCTAAAACCACATAAACTTTTCTCTACCCATTTCTAAGTCCATGACCCGATAATCATTTGGAATGAATTTTGAAACCGCGGGCACTCCGGTTATGTAGCCATAGGCCGCTCAAATAGCCTTTACTGTGTGTTGGTATAGGAAATGCACAAACCTCTTGAAATTGATTTTTCTCAAAAAATTTTGTTGACCAGAAATGAAAGGAATTGCCAATTATTTTGACATGAAAAATCATATCAGAAGGTTCGATGTTACAACTTATAAAAAAAAAAAAAAAAAAAACATTTGATCTTATAGTCGTGATTTTGTGATTTGGGCAAACACTGTCCTGGGGCCTAATGAAGTCGGAAACGAGTGAACAGTGCCACCCAATGTCAATGGCAAGCAACTCAGCTGCTTCTTGAACCTTTCGACACGGCCAATTCTGTATACGTAACATAGCACATTATATGTCAGTGGCTTTATGGATGGCGTCACAAATGCTTGCAGGTCATTTTGGGAAAGCCATCTAAAAAGAATATCAGCAAAGAACTAGGCTTGTTGGACTTATTTAGATGCAATTTTTCATTCTGATTTCTGAATATGCACTTGTAAATAAATAAATTTTGACCTTTTTGAAACAAACATTTGACAAAATTTTGACCGGTTGAGCGAATTGGTCGCTTGCCCGTGTTCAAAGGATAAAAGAATATCTGGGAGGGCGCAGTTGAATTGGGGGAGAATAAAAACTATTGTCTACAGCTACAATTTGGAGTCAATGTTACAATTACGAATGCGCGCAAACCTGTGTGTGTCGGTGTGGGATATTTCCTTCTTACCTTCTTTTCCGATTTTATTTTGACTTGTGTAGGTGTGTGTGTATTGGGGCGTGCCGGCTGTGTGTATTTATGCGATTTTTTTTAATCCTGATATAATTTCTTACATGGTTGCAGCCGTCTCCAAACGTAAAATCATAACCAAACAAAAAACCCTCAAATTTTTACTCCTGAAACTCATCTTTCGAGGCCAGCTAAGATCGTGCCCAATTGGGGGCTAAAAACACATAAAACTATTCTCTACCATTTCTAATTGTACATGACCCGAGATAATCATGTGGTATGAATTTTGAAACCGCGGGCACTCCGGTATGGTATAGTAGCATAGGCCGCTCAAATAGCCTTTAATGTGTGTTGGGTTATAGGAATGCAAACCTTGAACTTGATTTTTCTCAAATTTGTTTTTGACAGAAAGACAGATGGAATTTCAAGTGTGCCATGAAAACAACCCCAGAAGGTACGATTTACAATTATAAAAAAAAAAAAACATTTTATCTTTATAGCGTTGATTTTTGATGTTGGGCAAACACTGTCCTGGCCTAATGACGTCGGACGAGTGAACAGCGCCACCACATGTCAATGGCAGGCCAACTCAGCGCTTTCCTTTAAAAGAATAGCTGGGAGGGCGCACTGTTGAATTGGGGAATAACTATTTGCTTAAAAGCTCCATTTGGAGTCAATGTACATTTACGAATGCGCCCAAAAAGTGGTGTTGTGTGTGTATTTGCCTTTCTCCTTCTTTTTCCGATTTATTTTGCTTGTGTATGTGTGTGTGTAGTTGTGCGTGTGGTGTGTGCTTTTTGCGATTTTTTTTAATCCATGTATATAATTTCCTTATCATGGTGCAAAGCGCGCAGTCTCAAACGTAAAAATCAACAAACAAACCTCAGTTTTGACTCCTGAAACTCATCTTTCTATACCATCTAAAATTTCAAGATAAAATATAATTTTTAAAAAACACATAAAACTTTCTCTACCATTTCTAATGTGACAGACCGAAATCATTGGTATGAATTTTGAACCCGCGGGCACTCCGGTATAGTAGCCCTTAGGCAGATCAAATAGCCTTTACTGTATGTGTTGGTATAGGAAATGCCAAACCTTGAAAATTGATTTGTCTCAAAAATTTTGTTTGACAGAAAGAAGGAATTTCAATTTTGACATGAAAAAATCAATCAGAAGGTAGGATTTACAACTTATAAAAAAAAAAAAAAAAAACATTTATCATTATAGCGTGATTTTGATTTGCTGATGTGGGCAACCTGTCCTGGGCCTAATGAAAGTCGGAACGAGGAACAGTTGCCACCACATGTCAATTGCAAGCAAACTCAGCTGCTTTCCTTAACCCTTTCGACACGGGCCAATTTGTAGCGTAATATAGCACATATGTCAGTGGCTTTATATATGGCGTCACAAATGCTTGCAGGTCATTTGGAAAGCCATCTTTAAAAAGAAAATATCAGCAAAGATAGGCTTGTTTGACTTATTTAGATGCATTTTTTTCATTCTGATTCTGACTATGCACTGTCAATAATAAATGTTGACCTGTTTGAAACCAAATTGCAAATTTGACCGTTGAGCGACTGTAGTCTCTTTCCGTGTTCAAAGGATTAAAAGAATATCTGGGGGGCGCACTGTTGAATTTGTGGCTAGGGGGGGGGTTAAAAACTATTTGGCTTACAAGCTACAATTGAGTCAATGTACATTTACGATGGCGTGCAAACTGTGTGTATGTGTGTGTATTTCCTTTCATACCTCTTTTTCCGATTTTATTTTGCTTGTGTATGTGTGTGTGTGATGTTATGTGTGCTGGCGTGTGTGTGTGTGTTTTTGCGATTTTTTTTTAATCAGTATAGTAATTTCTACATGGTGCAGCCGTGGTCTCAAAAGTAAAAATCAAACAAATAAAAAACCCTAAGTTTTACTCCTGACAAATCATCTTTCTAGTCCATATAAGATCGCAATGGGGCTAAAAACACTAAAAATTTCTCTACCCATTTCTATTGTTACTGACCAGATATTAATTTGGTCATGAATTTTGAACCCGCGGGCATTCCGGTATAGTAGCCATATGCCGCTCAAATAGCATTTACTGTGTGGTGGTATAAGGAAATGCAAACCGTGAAATTGATTTTTCTAAAAAATTTGTTTGACAGAAGAAGGAATTTCAATTTGCATGAAAAAATCATATCAGAAGGTTACGATTTACAACGTATAAAAAAAAAAAAAAAAAAAATTATCTTTATAGCGTTGATTTTGCTGATTTGGGCTAACACTGTCCTGGGCATCTAATGAGTCGGACGAGTGAACAGTGCCGCCACATGTCAATGGCAAGCCACTCAGCTGCTTTCCTTTACCCCTTCGATTACGGGCCAATTCTGCTATACGTAAATAGAACATATGTCAGTGGCTTTATAGGTGGCGTCACAATGCTTTGCAACGGTCATTTGGAAAGCATCTAAAAAGAATATCAGCAAAGACTAGGCTTGTTGTGGACTATTTAGATGCCATTTTTCATTCTGCTTCTGAATATGCACTTTGTAAATTACTAATTTTGACCTTTTTGAAAACAACATTGACAAATTTGACCGTTGAGCGACTGTAGTCGCGTGCGTGTTCCAAAGGATTAAAAGATATCTGGGAGGGCGCCCTGTTGAATTGGGGAATAAAGGGGATAATAACTATTGGCTTAACGCTACAATTTGGAGTCAATGTACATTACGAATGCGTGCAAACGTGTATGGTGGTATTTTCCTTTCTTACTTCTTTTCCGATTTTATTTCGCTTGTGTATGTTGGTGTGTGTATGTGTGCGTGGCGTGTGTGTGTTTATGCGATTTTTTTAGCCATGAG
>JAMKCH010018648.1:0-23990 GCA_023653785.1 Ophioderma brevispina
ATTATTCGCACTACATCCACAGCTTTTAATAATTGGCCATTTAATGTGTATTTCATTGGATGAGTATTGATGTTGATTATCGGGCTGATGGGTGATTTTTAAGAGCAGGTTCAGCTTGGTTTTCATGAGGTCATCGCCCGACCTTGGTTCCTAGAACAGCCAATCAGAGAATTTTCGCGGCCGCGATATCGCTGAGAGTTGAACAAAATTCAACTCTCCGCGAAGGCTCCAATCCATCGCGCGATAGAAATTCTTTCGCCGAGGCAATAAAAAATCGGGGTCAAGTTCCTTCGCAGCCGCGATATCGCGGACGCGAAGTGGAGTATACATCGGGCTTTAGCCTTTCAGGCGAAATGTCAACCATGCTAGCATGGTTCACTATGGTCAACCATGGTAGAACCGTGCTTGACCATGGCCAACTGTGCTTTGACCATTGTCAACCATAGGTTTGAGAAATGCCACCACAGTCCAACCTATGGTTGACCATGGTTGAACCTATGGTTGACCATGTTAAAGCATGGTCATTTAACCATGGTTGACCATGATCATTGAGCATGCTTTGACCATGATCAACCATGGTCAACCATAGGTTGGACTGTGGTGCCATTTCTCAAACCTGTGGTTGACCATGGTCAAAGCACAGTTGGCCATGGTCAAGCACAGTTTTACCATGGTTGACTGTGGCAAACCATGCTAGCATGGTTGACATTTTGCCTGGGGAAGGCTTATATGTACCTACATTAACCCCTCCAAACTACCATGTATGATATATGTTTCTATATCTCTGTGTAAACCAATAAAACCATACCACCATTCTTCCATGCTAAGGTGGGATCCAGAGGGTGTTTTGTACTGTACTGTACTAAACACATATCAGTACTTTTGGATAAAGAGTATTCAAGGACCACATAACATCTCATGTTAATGATAACATTTCCTTAAGTACTAGTGCTTTGTGGGCTAAAACAGTGTAAAAGTCAGGGTTTTTGTGTGTAAAGAATAGGATTTTTGTGGGATCACATGACCTTATTGAGGTGAAATTCCCCAAAATGTGTGCATTGTGGAATCATTGCAGCATGCATGCAACATTCATGCATTTTGGATGATTTTGGGGGTAGTTCCTTTGACCTTTTGGAGGAAGGAAATTGCAAAGGACAAAGGAAACTCAAACTACAGGAGTACATGGGCCATTTTGTAGTAAATGGGCTTGTGTCATGATTTTTGTATCAAAACATTGTCTTGGATAAGTGTTTGGGAACCCATGTGCTAGTGTATTTATTGTATACCCATTAGGAAAAAAAGAGAATGAAGTAAAATGGAGCATAAGGCAAAAAGAAAAGTTTATCTCACAAGAAATGTGAACAATGCAAATGCAAAATGCACTTTTTTTTTTAGAAAAATGCTAATGCAAAATGCGGGATTTAAAAAAGAAATTAGTGCATATTTGACCCACTTATTCATTTTTTCAGCCGTTTAGTGGCAGAATTTTATTTTTTTCTGAAAATTAAAAAAAAAATCATTCAAGTGAGCAAAACCTAAAAAAAAAAATAATGCGCTAAAAGACCAATTTTAAACAAAATGCACGCGGTCTTCTGAGACAAACTTTTTTTTTCTTGGCCTTATCCCCTGAACACTATCTTTCATACCGGATTTCTGATTGGCCAATTGCAGCATATATTAATTTCAATAACCAATTGAAATGCAGCTTCCAAATATTTAAGTTCTGGCCCTCTTCAGCTCTACCAGCATTCTTACCATATTCCTGATTGGCTCAAAAAATCATACAAGCTCCATTGTGACCGTAGAGCTGGAATAATAAACCAAGAGGGGAATCGCGTGTATTGTGGAATAGCCCAAGCCCGTAACCAATTTCTCTCACACACAGCGCGCCGTGGCTGTTGCTGCGTAAGCACGCACGTGTCGTCACTGTTGAGGCGCAAGCACACGCATATAACAATCTGTGCATCACGCGTTATGTTATCAGTGTTGCATTTCCCCAGTGTTCTGATCGGCCGATTTTTCTGCAATAATTATGCGAAACCCAATCGATGAAAGAAACCATGCATCTAAAAAGATTCCTGCATTCCTAATGCACAAAAAGTCTCCTGATGACCCCTGTTAATTTTGCTTAGGAAAAGAGATATTTGAGTCCGAGTGATAGCATGTGGCATCAGTTATTATTGTTGTTTTCACTCGCTGAGTGTGACGAACGTAAAATACCGTGTGTCTCATAAATATGCATTAAGGATTTTCCAAATACGACGATACGTAAACCAAATATGGTGGTGCCCAAAACTATGATAATGAAGTGCGTATGCTCATTATAATACTTTTGGGCACCTCGATTTTGGTTATGCCGTTTCGGGAGAATCTTCGGGTCTGGGTTATATTTACGTCGTTGATTGTGACCAATCGGCAAGTTGGACTGATGTGGTTGAATTCTGCAGAGACAGAAGCTAACAAGACAGGGATGAGAATTTGTGATGCATAGTCTGTGCCCAACCAAAATTTATCAGAGTCGGCACTTCGAGTAGAAGAATGTTCATTCTGTTTGAGGGAAATCAAGAGTTAAAAGAGTCACATTTAGTGATTCATATGTCTGGGGTTAAAACTATAGCACTCCTTTTAGCTGTCCTTGTCAATTAACCATACAATGGATCACATAAAGAATTTAAAAGGGGGTGCACATAAATGCTCATTTGTGAGTCTTGATGGGAGTCTAGCACAGGGCTTGTAAGGTTATTGCCCCATAGGCCTGTCTAAATGTCACTCGGCAGCACTAGTCTTGCCCAATGCTGCTGAGGTGTTACACAGGCAGTCTGCAACATCAAATTTTACGTCAGAGGCTAGCTGGCATTACGCTTTGCCAGACAAACCCAACGGGAGGAGTTTCTCGGACATGTATTTTACAATTCTCGAAAAACTAAATTTAGCCCTCGTGCAGCAATGTTTGTGAATAATTCAGCATTTAAACGGTGCTCATCAAGATGACTTGGGTGAAGATCTTGTGAATTAAAGAAAAGTTGTAGAATTAAGGGGTATAAATGTATTCAACTGAAAAATGAATAACCACTGTATAGCATAGATGCTTATAGTCATTCTAGCAATTGTATGAGGAACAAGTACTTCGGTTCAGCTTGGTAAAAGCCAGACATGAAAGGGGACCATTTTGGCAACTGTTAAGTGTTCTATCATTTTTTAATTCAGAAAATGGTGGCACTCTTCACGCCTGTCTCCTACAATTGACATGCCCAGGACTTGGCCTGGATTGTCTCTGTGGCTGTATTCTCTGAATGTGCATTCACAGTAGTACTCTACCATATGAAGCTGATCTGTAATGCAATGTTCTTTGAGTTTCTCAGTATGTTAAAGGCACTATCAGTGATTTGCTAAATCAGAAAATTGAAAAATCATAAAAAAATCAAATTTTTGCATGTCTGTAACAAGTATAGCTATGCTAACATAGCCTACAAGTACTAAGACTAAAAGCAACCTAATAAGGACAGAAATGAATATTTTAGTTAATACTGTCCGTACATACACTTACTACAACACGTAACTGAATGGAGATTCATATCTTTGAACACTACTGTTTTCATCCTTTTTTGTCAATATTTTAGTTGCAAAAAATAGACCTATCTTTCATGCACTTTTAAGCTAATTTTTTAAATTTTAAATATTTTGACTCTTTTGAGTGAATCACTGTCTTTAAGGCAGCTGAAATCCATTGCCAAACTTCTAGATACTATAGAGTTCTTATAGATTTAAAAGTCGTTATTACATTGCAGACCAGCCAGAGTTAGTCCCATGCTGGATATATAATCCCACCCCAGTTTTAAGAAATCTGAGCAATATCGAAAGTACTTATTATAATACAATCATAATTGTAGGCGTAGTAGTATCTTCTTGTATTTTTTATAAAATTAAATTCTGTCAATGCTTCAGTCCATTTACAGTCTTTAAACATCACACACCTTAATTTTCCACTTAAAAATTCTGCAATAAGGTTCACCTGAAAAGCTTGACATTTTATTGCTTGTGTGTTTTAGTTACGGATGGGAGAGATCCCATTTTAATCCACCTCTAAATTTTTTGAAAGCTAATTTCAGGTTAAAAATGGTGGGACTATACTCTAGAGTCAGTCTGGAAATTTTGACTTGAATTCCCAAGCCAAGCACTGTGCTGTAATCCAATGCATAAAATATCTATACTCCCAAACTTAACACATTTTTTATATCTTAAGGGGGGTCATTGAACACGGTGTGTGTGTCTAATTTTCCAAAAACTCTGAAAAAATTCTATCTTGGTTTTTTCGTCGAAATTACAACACAGTGGCCTCCGACCATGGGGAACGTGATCAATTTGATCATGACATCAAAACTCACCGTCAACATCAACTAACATTTTGTAAATAATCTTTAAATTCTCTTATTGAGCATAGTCAAAATAACAAATATGAAGGATCACGAAATGCACCGTAAGTTTATGTAATATCTGCAGCCAGACCTAACTGAAAATGGGAAATATGGTTTTGAAGAAAAAATCTGAACACACTCAATAAAGTTAACTTTTATGCGAAATACAGTAGGTTTGGTGATATAAACTTGGAAATTTGTGCTTTACATTGTATTGTAAAATTGGCCAATTTTCCTTATTAAAGGGGGATAATCCAATTTAAGTCTATAAAAAATTTTTAATTTTGATAGAATGGCGTCACCCAAAATCTCCATCTGTAAAGTTTCGCGCGGATCATTTCAACCTGTTTGAAGTGAGAAGCTAGAAAGAAAGTGATTTTGTCCATCCCCATAGAGTACGTGTAAAATTAATATTGGTGCGACCAAATGGGGCATAATAGCCAAAACCAAAACTCCTTTAGAGTAAGGTTTAAAAAAAGGTTTCACAGGGTAAATGAGAAAATAGTAGTTTTTTTCAGATACCCAAATTTTGACCACTTCCGGTAAAATCTGGGGTCTCTGGGGACGAGGCTATTAGCGATCGGACCATGGACCTTTAATTATTTGTTTGTCGTTTTATCATTATTATTTTGGGTGGGAGTTCATGCTTGCTTTATTTGGTCTGATTTTGTTTGATTGGTTTTAATAGAAGATTTTAAAGAAAATCAAATTTACACAGCATTTGAGCTCTATAACATTCTGTGAAATGACAAAGTATAATTAAAACTTTCTTTCAAGTTTCATTAAAACAGTCTTTTAAAAAAAATCCCACAAATAACATGTAGCTCTATAAATGATTTTGAGCAGTTGATATTCAACATATACATAAGTTTTGCTTGACGTGAATGGCCAACATTGAATCCAGGAGCTGAGATAAGTGATAGTTGAGTTTGTTGACCTGTCCGAAAGGAGAGAGATGTACAGTAACCATGGCAACCATCTGCTTAAATATTTCCTCTTTTCCCGGTCACAGTTCGCTGCCACCGCTGTATTATATTGTACAGGCCATCGCAAGTTGTACGGTTTTCAACAAGTGCAACAGGGTTCTCGATAAAAATCTGTAAATAATTGAGGGTGTTTGACATGGGGAAGACATTTACGGTGATGCATAATGTAATGAGTTCAATTTCTTGCAAATCCCATGTGCAGTATCGAGATATGACAGCGTGCTCTTTCATCCAAGTTTTATGATGATGGCAGGCATTAAATAAGGGGTTGACATTTTTCTTTGGAAGGAGGGTCCCCAATTTTATTGGGGTCATAATTTTTGGATATATTAAAGGGTTGAGTAAATAAAATTTACGCTTAAAATGCAAGGATATATATTTTTTCTTAATTACAGATTCTAAAGACTCAAAGTGGCTTAAAATGTTGAAAAAATGCTCAATAGATTCCCTACCTTTTATTTGTTTACAGAATAACTTAAAATGAAAACAAAATATGATATGCTTATAATTTCAATAGAAAACATAGGCTGGATTTTGTATTTGCTCCTATACGAAATTAGAAAGTTCACAATTTTGGTACCAAAGAAACAGTTCTCAGCTTAATCCTTATAGATGGGGATATTTTTGATATGAAGCTTTACACCAGTGCCAAAATCAGAATTTTCACATTTTTTCAAGATGCATTTGAAATCTCTTGTTGCACCTTTAACATTTTCAGGCCTTTGTATTAATCTGAGGTGTGGTTAAAAGGGGGCCATAAAATAAGGTTGTTATCAATAGGAGTCATATAGAAAAAGACTATGACCATTCCAATATTGGGATCCCACTTCTGAAAAAAAATCACAGCCCCTAAAGAAGGGGGCAAGAAAACAAAGCCAAATCAATTACTCTAATTTGAATAATATGTCATGTGATCATGTCAGAACATGCTTTACCACCCTCATCTTTATTTCTCCCTTAAACCTCCCTGGGGCATTTCAAATCCTTCTGAAATTGACAGGCCAACTTTTTCTTTGATACATTTTCCTAAGTATATAATGCCAGAATCCATGCGAAAAATGATCAGAGGTGACAGCCCTTCTGAGTTGGTTTCAGAAACAACAAGGTTCGTGTAAGTTGTTCATCAAATTTTTACACGTGTATCCACATCAAAGGTTTTTAGATTTCCCCCCTAAGAAATAGTCAACTCAAAAGAGTTTTGTAGTGTTTTAGCTTTGGTGGTATGTCCATTAAAATGATGTGATTTTAGATCAATTTAATGTTGTGTTGATCAATTTGAAATTGTCAGAGTACTGAAACTGTTATTTTGATGCTCAAGTTTTCACTAATTTTCGAAGATTAAAAAAAAAAACTGTTTTGGATATTTCTAACATTTTGGTTCCATCACATTATTGATTGGCTGAACAGATATAAAAAAAAAAAAAAAAAAAAAAAAAAAAATCACAGCCCCTAAAGAAGGGGGCAAGAAAACAAAGCCAAATCAATTACTCTAATTTGAATAATATGTCATGTGATCATGTCAGAACATGCTTTACCACCCTCATCTTTATTTCTCCCTTAAACCTCCCTGGGGCATTTCAAATCCTTCTGAAATTGACAGGCCAACTTTTTCTTTGATACATTTTCCTAAGTATATAATGCCAGAATCCATGCGAAAAATGATCAGAGGTGACAGCCCTTCTGAGTTGGTTTCAGAAACAACAAGGTTCGTGTAAGTTGTTCATCAAATTTTTACACGTGTATCCACATCAAAGGTTTTTAGATTTCCCCCCTAAGAAATAGTCAACTCAAAAGAGTTTTGTAGTGTTTTAGCTTTGGTGGTATGTCCATTAAAATGATGTGATTTTAGATCAATTTAATGTTGTGTTGATCAATTTGAAATTGTCAGAGTACTGAAACAAGGTATTAGAAGAATTCAGAGAAAGTGTGTTCGTGTGCCGCAAGAGACCAATATTGTGTAATTATAGTGCCCTCCACCAGTGCAGGATCATTAACCGAGAACTTAATTCAAGTCAAATTTAATGAGGTGTTGTGTCCGGGTTAGAGTAAAGAAATATTGTCAAAGCAAGGACTGTGCCATTTTTTAAAATGTTATTTTGATGCTCAAGTTTCACTAATTTTCGAAGATTAAAAAAAAAAACTGTTTTGGATATTTCTAACATTTTGGTTCCATCACATTATTGATTGGCTGAACAGATATATAAAGAGAGGAGAGAATACTTTTATCCCTGCTACTTTTCAATTTTGGTTAATACACCCAATACATAGCAAGTAGCAACATTGTGGGGCAAGAAGCCCGCATTCAGACATCACAAGACGACAATATTATTCACCTGTTAATGAATTCCAGAAGTATTCAAATAGCACAGGTGGTTGGCCTGTAATGTTCCCTGCATTTCATCTGTGAAGCAAGAACAATGTTAAAATGCAAATCACCCCAAAATGACATTTTTTGGTACATGATGTTTTAAGCAAAGCTTGGCGTTGATGAGCGTTAGATAGATGCAAATTGATGGGGCCATCCTGCTACTGTATAAAATTATTGGCTGACGTCATAGGCTTGCTTTTGGCGTCAACAAATTGCCCTATTTATTCATTTCTTTTTTCCTTATGCCCCCATTGTTGTGGCTGCCTGTGTTGAACTGGAACCAGGAATTTCTGACTGAAAAGATTGAGTCTAGGTTAAAGAGACACTGGCACATTTGAAAAAGAGTGTCCCCTCAAGATTTTTCAAAATTGATATTTTTGCATGGTTGTAAAGCTTTTATGTACGTTAGCCCTCACCTGAAATTATTAAGCTCAAATCAGCGTGCTTATGGGTAAACAACACGATTTTATAATTAATGTCGCTGGCTACATTAATTCAGCAGATGACGCGGAAATGATGTGTAACACAAGAAAACACGCTAGAGTTGATTCTCATGGCATGCACCTTGTTTGACCGGTCTGTGACCTTTGTGGTTTTAATATCAATGAGTACGAGTATATGATATTCATGTAATAGACACATTTGTTGATTTTAGCCCACAAATTCCCTGGATGTCTTAAGCCTCTTATTAATGTCCTTATTTGTTTTTGGGTATGTTATTTTTATGTGTAAAATATATCTTTATTCTTCCAGTGGCCTTGACTATCATTTGTTAGCAAATTGAAGAAATTTCATATTTTGTGAAAATGTGCCGGCGCTGCTTTAAGGAAAATTAATGGTGTATTTTGTTTGATGTAAATAATAGCAGTGAGGATCATTATTAGTTTGTCCAGCTAAACAAGTTGAGTAGTTTGGCATCCAGTTATCTGCATGTTAATGAATACTATTGAGCTAATTTGCATGAATAAAAGAATATAATTAATCCACCATACCAACAAAATGAAAAAAATGGTGAATTCCGAAAGTGATCGGGTGTTTGGCAAGAGTTCCATATGTACCCCTCTTCAAAGTTCTACATGTAACAAATTCTTCTTTAATTTTGGCTTTGGGGTTAGGGTATTTGTTAGTGTAAGGCCATAAATAAAGAATATGTTTCCTGTACAATTTTAAAGGGGGTACATATGGAACTCTTTCCGATGGTAGACCATGGTAACTTCTGTTACTCTTTTTTGCATCCATATAATTATCGGGGCTTGTAAATGGTCCAGCCATTGTGTGATGCTGAGGAGGCCGATATGATGTGCTCTCCCCCTCCCCCAACCCACCACACACACACCTCAGTTGGTGAAGCCATTTGGAAAATGTGTTCTCAAATTCAGCAATTAGGTGTATTTTTATTTCATTTCAGAACTCATTTTATTAACCTGAATAAGTGATGAAATTATGCTTGTTGCTACCTAGCTAACCTTCAATTTCCAAAATATTGATATCAGTAGAGAAGATGTGTCATGAAGATACATTTGGACATTTACAACATTAGTTCTAATTTTGCATCAAGTTATTTTTAAAATATTTATATTAAATATTCTAAAATAATGTGAGAAGAAGTGGTCCATTCATGACCAGCATTGTTCTGATGGCCCAGGTGAAGGGTTCCTGTTTCAAGCCCTGGCTGAGCTACTGGACTGATTTATATCACAGCTGTTTGAACATCTCATTTATTTAGAGAAAACAAGAATAAAACAAAAAATATCATTGGCAACACACTTTTGACAGCTATTTGGTTTATATATTCCACTAACTACATCCTGTGCAAAATTGATGAAATTTCATTGCGGGAAAATATGAATTTTCATAAAAATATAGTTTTACATGTCTTTCTATAAGAAATATGCATATAGAAGGCACTATAATGTACAAATCATTACCGTTGTAGGCCGATATGGCAAGGTTCCCGCAATGGATTTTTCCAGAGATAATAGCTCTTATATGTCCTTCTGTATATCAGTTGTCAAAATTGTGTCGCCGTTGCATAAAATGGCTCTAAAAATAAGAGACAATTTGCATGGGGTCAAACAGCTGTGATGTAGCTACCTATATAACACCTATTGACTAATCCGAGATATTTCATTGTACATGTGTGGTTGATTTGGATTTGAGCAAATCATTTGAATACCTCTTTCATAGGGTATGTTGAGTTCTGTCACTTCCATATACAAAGCCCTGTACTTGTAATGTGTATATTTTTCTTTATTCACTGCCGATACATTCACCATCATCACAACTCATTTCCTTATCTTGTATAAGTAAACCAAAATTCCTGTGTGATATGCCCATGCTCTGCAAAGTTGATATTACCACAAACATTGTCCCAGCTGTCCAAATGCATTGTGCATACTGCAAAATGTATTAAGTATTTGCCCATCCACTGAATTACATTGCACATTATATGTATGAACAAAGTATCTGACTACATCTAATGTTACTCAGTCCATGCTACCACGACATCGGAAACTGGCAACGCAACCAATTGAGCGTCCGATATTTATGGACTTGCTTCCTGGCAATCTATACTCATCACTCAATCATGTGATTGCTGAAAAAGTTGTTTAATATTTAACATGTGAGAACTTAAGCCATTTAGATAGCCTCTATGGCGATCTTGTATATGGCCATGTGTTTGCACAGGGAAGCTGTTTGTTATAGTTGGACCCAGACAAAAGAGGAAAAGAAAGTTGGTCTTTCCTTTGCACACTTACAGAAGTCCCTTTTTATCTGTGCATATGCGCCAGCTATAGAATACTCACTGAACCCTTTGTGTTGGCCATGCTATTCTTTCTTATTACTATTAAATAATAAATTGCTCTTATAAGGCACAAAATCTTTCAAAGAACATGGGAACATGGAAAAACGCACACATAAGACATCTGTGAATCGGGAAAAGCTTGATGAAAGAGATGCATTTACAACTTGTTATCATCCCCGTGGCGCTTTAACAGAAGGGTGATTTTGTCATAGCAAAATCTGTCATTGGCGTCTGTCCGTTTGTGTCTACCTGTAACCGCCAGACCCCTGATCCTGTCTCCACCTGTAACCACCAGACCCCTGATCCAATCTAGATGACATTTGCACCACAGAATCTTAGTACCTACCACTACTTTTGCTGCAACAGACAGGTCTGTAGGTTAAAGGTCAAAGGTCATACTTCAAGTATTTTAGATTTTTACACTCTTGTTCCCCAGAAAAAAAGCTCTCACAAGATTTCCTCCCTTATTGCGGATTTCCACTGTACTCTTGTTGAAACCAACTACTATAAGATACCCAAATGGACTAAATCAGCTCACTGCGCAGGCGTTTTAAAAAAAGCCGCTGAACCATTTTTTTCCAAAGACAAACTTAAAACTTATTCACCTAACATAAACTTGTTAGAATATTACATCTGAAGTCGGAGTTGTTTCTAATGAAAGGTTGGTGACTCTTATTTAGCCGGTGATAGACTTTTGGTGACCTCCTTATTTAAATTATGGATCGTCAGTCTTAAAACCTTTTGTGCTTTAATAGATCTAACATTTATTTTTTATTCTTTGTATCTTTCAGGTATTAGGTAGTTAGCAGCTGTGCACCATGTCAAACGAAACGGAAGTCGACGACGCCGGGTTTGGGGTGACATGCGAGGAGCTGCGACAGTTGATGGAACTCCGCAAAACAGAGGCCATCAACGAGATCAAAGCCCGCTATGGCACCGTGCACGGACTATGTAAAAAACTCAAAACATCCCCCACACATGGTAGGTGTACTGTATATAGTGCAATCAGCTCCAGATGATGATTTCAACATATTCTGTAATGCACAGTGTTCTGAAAACTTGATTATGAGGTCATATAACCTCCCTGTGGGCAACACAAACAACTTGAATTTTATATTATTTGTTGTGCATGTACAGTAAGAACAGTGTAATGCATTATGGGATTGGATGAAATCCTCCTCTTGGGTATTGCTAAATTGGTAAGCAGGTGCAATGCATATAGGCACACATCAGGTACACATCAGGTACACATCAGGTACACATCAGGTACATATAAAGAGCTTAGTCCCAAAAGGGCACAACTCCATTTTTGGTCAAAATTGAGTTTTGGCCAGAACATGAAAGAGTGGTGCAAGATACACATTTGAACATTTGCTCCACATCTGTAGCATGTTCTGGTCCAAAAATTATGGACCTCAGTAATTCGTTTGGAAATTCAAATATATATTTTCTGGGCCTCCAGCTATAGCTGGCAGGACCACTCAGCAATCCGTTGTGCGTGTGTATATATGTGTGTGTGTGTGGGTGTGTGTGTGTGTGTGTGTGTGTCACTAAATGTTAAGTTTTTTAAATTGACCTCAATTGAAAAGTTCAATTGGAACCAAACTTGAGTCATAGGTGCAATATGGGATCCCTCATTTGTTGATGAGGTCAAAGGTCACATGCCAAGTTCAAAGGTCATGTGAGGTCAAGTTGTAAGATAGGCTGGGCGGCCCACAGCTTATATTATTTGAATATAGCGAGTGCGAAACCGAGAACTGCAAAATTCTAGTTTAAAGTGGGTCCAGTGGACTTCAAGTTAAAACCCTATGCAGGAACCCTGAGTGAAATTTACTTATTTTTGGAATTAGATATATAAAATGCAGTGAAAATAAAAGAATGAAACCAAACCAATTTTTAAGATTCCATATATTGTATTTTTAATAGCTAGGGAAGAAATGGAATTTCCTGATTAAAAAAAAATGTTTTCCTTCTATTTAGCTTTTATGGAGCTGGCCCCTTTTTGGAATCAAGCTTTTCATATATGTATCCCCATGGTCACCCACATGTAAAGGTGGGGGTCTCTTTGTTGGGCAAAGTAAACCAAACTGTTAACCAGTCTTACATGTACAATGTACGCATCTTCTGATCAATTCTAAGGGGAACGTTGACAATTTTGCTATGACAGCTTACGGTGTCATGGAGCAGGCAAACATGGAATCAAAATACGGGACTCGTGCTTCACTCATCACATTGAGATCAAAGTCACAGAAGCATTGTTTTAATCATTTAGTAATTATAAAATTTATAATGACATCATGGCTAATGGTCACAGTCACAGTCACATTGTGTATTAAAGGTGCAACAAGAGATTTCAAATAACAGGTGTGCCTAAAAAAATTGAAAATTCTGATTTTTGCACTGGTCTAAAGCTTTGTATAAAAAATGTCCCCATCTGAAAGGATTAAGCCAAGAACTGTTTCTTTGGTACAAAAATTGTGAAATTTCTAATTTCCTATAGGAGCAAATAGGAAGTTAAGCCTATGTTTTCTAATGAAATATAAGCAAATACAAATCATCACCTTTTGATTTCATTTAAAGTTATTTCTTTAGCCAAATAAAAGGTGGGGAATCTATTGAGTGTCTAATCTATTTGAAATCACTATTATCACAGAAAATATGGATGACTTGAAATCTCTCGTTGCAAAAGCTTCACGGACACTGGCTATGTAGCTGGGTCATTTGGAGCAATTCCGTGATCGTGGGGAGCACAGCATCATCTCTTGGTACATTTGCAAATTTAGTGGGGGTGCCCCTTGTGAAAGTGTGGGCAGAATCAAGGAGGGGGATAAATTCATAATACAGGGGGTCAAAAATTAAAAATGCTTGGATTGATGTAAAAAGGTAACCAAAGTGTTCACAATGGGCCTTGAAAAGCTAATAATAAGCATGTAAATGGTTTGAGTGGCTCTTAAAATTTGCTCTGCAGTATTAGGTCTACCCTTATTTACCTTGTTCTGGTCGTGCACTTGTGCTTTCGACCTGATTTTATGTCCAATTAGCAGAGCACACCGCATGTAGAAGTTAAATGACTGTATGTAACCTCAAATACGAACATTTAAAGTGTTGATTAAAAACGTGTCTGGCCATATTTCACATTGAAGGCAATCACAGCTAACTACTGTATAGAAACTCCATCAGGGTCTTACACATGACCTGTTTAAATCAATCATGAGCTGTATTCTATGGTTTCTTTGCTTTAGAAGATGCTTTTAAAGGAATATATTAGCATGAATCTATCGGCACATACATAATGAAATATCCCTAAATAAGACATACCAGATGGCTTTCATGGTCATTGGAGTGTTCCTTGCCGAAAAATCCAGATTTATTCTGACAAATGTACATGACTGTACAGCAATCATGGAAGCTGCCATCTTTATTCCCTGTGCTATATTTACAATGCTGCTCACCATACCGAAACAGAAGCCAGCGAAAATATTTCGTGTGACTTCAGCTAGTCTGCCACAAGCCTCATCCTTGTGAACTTCGGTGAGCACACAAAGGATATGAGCAAAGTTCATGGCTTGTGGCAGAATGATAGTGTAAATAGTAAACATGGCGGCTTCTGTAAATCGTCTACTGCTACCAAAATTAAGCATGAAAATGGTGTTTTCTTTGCAATGACCATGAAAACCATCTGGTACATCTTATTTAGGGATATTTCATTTTATATGTGCCAATAAATTCCTTTAAAAATTCCTTGTGGTCTGAGTTACAAACATGCCTCTAATGGCTGAACATATTGGTATAATAGATATCATACCTTGAAAGCAACATTTTTTTAACCTTTTCTAAGTCCTCCAATTCAAGAGGATCAATTGATGAACTTAGTAAAAAGTAAACAGTTTGTTTGACATAATGTACCCAACCATAATTTTTTGAAGTGGAGGGGAACATTTGGTTCATAAAATCACCCAGATTTGGAAAGTTTGTTTTAAGAAGAACATAAATTGGATCTCAGTGAAACTCATGCTTGTGACAAAAACTATTTTTGATTTTGGTCAGAGCAGAGTCGGAGTGTTGAGGGCAAGGTGGCCGAATGGTCTAAGGCGCTGAACTGTCGGCAGGGTATAAGATGGACTGAGCGGCCCTGGTTTGAGCCCCGTGAGAGTCAGGTTTCTTGGTCATACTCAAATAGTTCCGACCATGGTCATACTCAAATAGTTCCGACCATGGTCATACTCAAATAGTTCCTACATGGTCGGAAATTACATAATATCACAGCACTAATGTAGTGTAAATATGGAATTTCACCTCGCTCCCACCCATTGTGTAGAATGTACAGGTATATGCAGTGGGTGCCTGGCGCCTCATGGTTCGGAGAGCCATGTAAAGCCGTTGGTCCTGTGTGTCAGTGGAGTCAATCCTGAGCACATAAAAAGTTGCAGACCTCATCGAAAAAAGTAGGGGATCATTCCGGGTCTGTTTCCTGCACTCGGCACTCTAGGTACCAGAGTCCTCCAGTGTGATGCGCTTTACTGGAGGATAAATTGATCCAGATCCAGATTTAGTGTCTTATGACTTGTGTACACCTTAATTAGGCTATTATGATATGTAGAGCACAGAGGGAGCTCATGGTTTCAAAGGTTACATATGCCTAGGCAAAGGTATCAAAAGAGGGATTAACTACTAAGAGAACCAGACATTTAATTTGTGGTCCACACACGCACCTTAATTTAATCGAGCAACACCCATACAGAAATGTTAGATGGTTTACCTCTTATTTAGATCGAGTATAGGTGTATTTACTGTGATTATTTTAACAGTCGAATCCATATACACAAAGCAAAAAAGACCTATGACCCAAATATTTTTGGTATGTTATGACAAACTAAAAATTGTTTTCCTTAGCTTTTGGTCCAGCAATGTGAGGACATACAAAGTGGACTGTATGAGAAATGCCAGGTATTGGAGGGGGAGATAATTACGTGCAGGAGTGTGCAGAAGATGGCCCCTTTCACACCCACGCCTTTAAGCACAGCACGCATTAAAAAAAAAAAGCAAGGAATAAAACTGAATTTTACTCTGTGAACATGTTCCAAACATGTTAAGACTTGATAAGTTAAGTGCCAGTGGAGTGAACTTTAGTTAAACTTCTTCTACGTACCCCCAGTGCCTTATCACATCTAGCCCCTGATGTCAGCACTGTTTTTCCATCGTAGGCTTACATTCAGAAATGTACCCATGTGTGCTAATGAGGTAAACGGCATTTGGTGCAAGAAGCATGGAATGTTCCACGTAAGGTGATCAATTGCCCAAATATCTGTAGGGGTAAAAAGTCATAATGCATCCATCGAGGAGAAGTAGTATGCTCTGATTTGCCGTTGCGTAACCGCAACTTCATATATGATGCTATCTTTTATTTATAGTTATATCCAGGGCTCTCGACTTAAAAAGTTTCACCTATAGCATTTCAACAATAACTCAAAAGAAAACTACTTAGAAGTAACTTTGAGCATTTTCACCTTTTTAGTGCAATTTGTTTCATATTAAAAGACCCTTTCACTCGTTTCTTTTTGTCATCGATCTTTTTACTAGTCAGTAATTTGATCTTATATTCATTTTGGCAGGTACATGTGGCCAGAACAAAAGCGAGAAATTTAGCATGCGTGTCACAAGGAATGCAAACATTCTGTGGTGAAAGCAAAAACTTTAAAAATCCACGCTGTGTAGCTAAATTCCTCATTAATTTAGTTATGCGTTCTTTAAAAGCTTAGAGGCACTATCAGTGATTTGCTCAATCAGAAAATTGAAAAAATTGTTAAAAATCAGATTTGTGCATGTCTGTAATAGGTATAGGTATCCTAACATACCAACTGCCAAGACTGAAAGCAACCTAATAAGGAGAAAATCGCGTATTTTAGTCATTACTATCCGTACGGACACTTTCTGCAACACGTAATTGAATGGGGATTCATATCTTTGAAGACTGCTGTGTGCTTCTTTTTCATTCAATTTTTTAGTTGCAAAAAATAACTTTCGATCATTCTACAAACTTATCCTTCACTTTTAAACTATCTCTGCAAATTTCAAATATTTTGACTATTTTGGGTGAATCACTCCTTTAAGGAGAAATGTTGTGGAACGTATGAAGTGAACTTAACCTACCTTAATGCCTTGCACCTTTTTAACCCTCCAAGCACAGAAGAAGACTGTTAGACAAACAAGAGGATGACCATAAAGTGAATTAGAATCAATGCAGCCGATGTCACCATGCTAGATTCACATCCTACAACATACAAAGTTCTCTTGCAAACACCACCAACACTCATACATGTGATGTGACCTATGAGAAGGTTCTCAAAATTTTCAACTGCTGCTTTTTTTAAGGTAAAGTTTACCCCTAACTCTTTGTTGGAGGGTGAGGTTCATTATAAATCTGTCAAAATGAACAAGTGTAAAATTAACTTTCACTCTTTTCATACTTTGTTCTTCTTCCAGGTATCAATGGTTTGAAAGCAGATCTAGATAGAAGAGTAACTACATTTGGTAAAAATATAATCCCGCCCAAGCCACCTAAAACCTTCCTAATGCTAATGTGGGAAGCAGTACAAGACGCAACCCTCATTATGTTAATCATAGCTGCCTTCATATCACTGGGACTCTCATTTCTACCAACTTCAGAAGGTACGTATGATGACTAAAGGGGGGTAAACTTAAAGGGACAGTCTGGCATTTTCTTGGAAACTTAAATTTCCATTGTTGCATTTGTATTCTTAAAAAAACTTCAATGGTTTAGGCTTGCCCAAGAGGTATGAAAACTCTGTATATAGATTACTGGTATTGAAACATAGCAAGGATGGGCAATTTATAAAGGAAGCTGATTGCTTTGCCACTATTTGAAGTTAGAACCAGTCACAGCGAGCGATTGGCGTGCACAATACCAAATTTTGACCCAAGATCAAGTGTTACGCATGCTCACGAGCAGAAATCGCTTGCTGAATCTGGAAGTATATCATGCTTAACTTGCAGCATACTTTCAATGTCTGATCAAATTAAGGGTTAAAGGATTAATTTTGTTTAATTAAGCCCTTTACATTAAGAGACATGGAAAATATGTTCACCTGCAAGATTAGACAGCACTCCAAATTCCTAAACAAAATCTCCAAAATGGTATCATGGCATCTTGAAAGTTTGAAATAAAATGAGACTGTCCATTTGAAGCATTGTAGGTAGTAGAATAAGAACCAAATCATTTTGTCATGCAAATACAAGAAGGTCTTAAGTCAGAAAAACATACTATTATGCCAAGTCTTTGGTCAGTGGCTCTTGAAATGGTTCTTCAGGCAACACAGTGGCCTGAATGACCATTTTAAGAGCCACTTACTCAAGGTAAGATAACTTGAGTTATCCTAATACATGGCAGCACACAGATGTATCACATAGCAGCTATTGCACTTACAACCTTCTTGCATTCAATTGACAATTTGTGTTGTGTGGCGTGCTGTTGTCTAGTGTTGGCAATTATCATTGCCGATAATTGATTATCACGGTTGTTTGTATTCCATGAATTCCATAGCTATTCACAGGTGACGATAATGATTAAGTCAATATTATCAACAGTTAAAGGATCACACATATCCATGAGCGAACTGATGCTTAGAGCAGCTGGAATTTTTTGCTCTGACACCTATAAAAAACCTTTCAAATACAAGGTTTCTGGTTATTTAAGCTTGACATTCAAGACACGCCAAGTGATACACGTTCAATCGTGCAGAATTGTAACAATTTTGATTAAATAAAAACACTTGTGAATTGATGTGGATCGTTGGAGCCTGTTTTTGGCAGCCAAAAAAGTTGTCTTTTGATTGTGGTCAAATTGTATATAATTTTCTAATGAAGACAAATTTGAACCATGCAGGTTTTATTTCAAATGTGATTAATAACAAGTCTTTGACAAAAGAAGATGATGTTTGTCTTTTAATAAAGTCAAGTTGCAATTTGATGAAGTGCTCATACAGGTGTGAATAATATCTTCATTTGAAAAACAAAAAAGGCCCAGAAATGTCCAAAATAAGCCTTTTTACATCATCACTTTTGACACAAATGCTCGACTTGCTGAAAATGAGCGGAGGAGATCGGCCCGTGGGCTTTTTCAAAGGCGTTTTTTGGCCATACCATTGGGTGGCTTTTGTTTTGCACTATTAATCACTTAAATCTTTAACTTTGTTGATTGAAACGGCACCATTGTTTTTCTTGATTTTTTTACTTTATTTTGGTATGCAACACATGTAAACTTGGGATTCTATTGCTAAATCCCTTTAATGCATGAATGCAGGCTTTTCTGTCTTGGTTTCACTCCTTATTGGTTAATTACGATTGAGACGCTGTTTTATTTTAGTATGGATGGGGCCACCAGAAAGGGTTTTGCTGTGGGCTCATAAATCACGCACGGACATATCTTTGTGTCATGGACTTGATCGTATTGAGATTTTTGAGATTACTTCCAAGTATATTACAACAGTGTCAAATATATCCTTCTTTGAGATTAATAAAACCTTTCATTTTACACGTATTGAGCCCTTCATGGGCTTCCTCTATAGCTCTCTCAGGGATAATTTAAATGGCAGCTGAATATTAAAACTAGTTCAACCCAGACTCTCCATACCTCTGACCATATGTCCTACCCCAGACCACATGTAATCAGTGATTATACAATTTTTTTTTTCTGTGTTTTGCAATACTTTGAGTAGTGTGTATAGAAGATACTATCAACATACCATTAACTTTCTGTTTCTTTCTGGGTATGGCTCCTCCAGTGCTAGTATACTCCTTTAATATGTATGGTTTTGACTTGGCTAAAACTGGGTTTCCTTTCTTCCCCGTATAATTATGGGGTATTATAAGGTAATAATGCTTTTTTTGTAAGTGCTGCATCGGAATTAGCAGGGCTTTAAATGCTCAATATGTCTTGTTATGTAATGCCTTTTGAAAGCTGGTTTGTTGATGGTGTCCCGATACCGTAAATCACGTGTTGTTCATGATAAGCCTAAACTAACTCGGCCCATTGAAAGAAGGGTAAAAACCACCGGGTGCTTGAATTTCACCCCGATAGGAATACACGTTAGAAAGATCAGAGTAAATGAACTATTAAAACATGAATGAATCTAAAACCTTGGCAAGGGGTAAACAAGACCGAGAATGTCTCTGAAGCTGCGCATTGAATGAATATCATGTGATGATTTGAGTTGGGGGGAGGGGTGAGCTTTCAAATTGGTCTGAGCACGAAAGAAAAGCACTAAAACATAGGGTAAAATGGGGTACGTGTAAGTGGGACACTGGGGTAAGTGGGACACAACTACATCTCCTCACCCAGGATACCTGTGGCACCTGACCCACGTGGTGCCAACAAATCTACGTAAACATGTTCTGCTTTACTTCAACTCAAGAATGGATTTATTCTATCTTGAAAGTGTTTAAAAGGTCAAAGTCACACTGACCGCATTTAAGTGCCCAAATCTCGAATTATTCTTAATTAAGGTGTTAATGCTAAAATGCAATATTTTTACTGAAAAGTAGAGAAAGTTTAAGTTCTATACATTTATCTATGATAAAATTAATGTTTTATCACAAGTTGCAAAAAAATTATAAATTCGCCACTTAATATGCCAATGAGCTAGATTAATTATCTGCTGTCCCACTTACCCCCACATGAAATTCACTTTGGGTAAGTGGGACATGGCTAGTAGCTGGTACTTATACTTTTATTTTTGGTATTTTGAAATTTTTGAGAAAAATGAAATTCTAGAACATTGTGTATTATAATACACAAATTATATGAAAATAAAAATACACTACTTTTTCTGAAAATATGAATTTAAAGACCAAAAATGATAAAATATGCATTTTCCGCAAGTTATTCGAAGTACGTGACAATTATGAGCGCAACAATATAATATCAGTAGTTTTGTTATTGTATGTCATATAAAGTATTCTGAAACACTTTCAATTATTAACAAGCAGTGAATATATATTCTTTTCGTGATAGCCGTACTCCTAATTGGCATAATTACCCAAAGACGTGTCCTCCACTTACCCGCAATGTGGGAATCTAATGGGGTAACTGGGAACTGGGACGTTCTAATAGCCCGTTGTTCTAGGCATGTGGTACTATACACAGAGTAGTTTAAAAACAATTGCCTCATGACCCACAGTTGATATTACAAGTAAGAATGTTTTTTCATAAAAAACCTACCATGTCGTTGTTCGAACCAATTTAGGCTTAAGTGCCCCACTTACCTACCCCACTTTACCCTACTTTTTCACTGTACATGCATCTTATTCAACTGGTAGTTATTTCATGTTGCCGTCATTCGTACGTCCATACCCCCCATCCTACGACGCCGTACCAAGGCTTATAATACTATTTTCATGTAGTGAGAAGAGATCGAGTGTTTGACTTTGTACCGAAACATTAACAGGAATTTACAAAACAATCAGCCTGCGTTGAAGCTGCCCCGTACTCATGAATGTAATGCCAATACCTGATGTAGGGCCTATTTTGTATGATTCGCTAAGCATATAACTCTGCAACCATGTCTAAAAATGGGATCAATCATGTCTCAAGTTACGAATTCACGCTGGCATTGTAGCAAGGCCGATCTGTACACGGTATCAGTGCTTTTATTGCTTCGCATAAACAGACGGCTATTTGCGTGTGAATCCACCAAAACTCTTGTATCAGAACACTCTCCGAATCACCGCTTTCAGTTCTCATCAAGTCTTCATCAAATTAATTTGTTGCTTCGAAAAGCATAAAAGACGGCTATTTTCAGCTGTGAAACCAGGTAGGCGCAATCCATTCTGGCCGACTTCAAAGTTGAATCGCTGGTTGAATTGGTAATTTGGTTGCAGTGTGAGATTTTGACCACCACTCCTGCTCCTGGAGCAAACCGTTCAGAGCCGGAGCTAATTCATTATATGGAGTGCTGCGATACAAAGCAGGTAGCGACAAACCACACCACACAAGCTACGACAATAAAGAAATATTACCATTCCCATAAGTTTATCATCCTCTAGACCTAACCCAGGGAAAACTGAGTCTTCTGTTTGCTATTCTTTAGGGGATTTTATATTTGCCCAGTACCTGATATACTTCGGCTAGTTTCCTTATAATTAATTGGGATATATTGCAAGTTGTTTTAAAATTATATGGACAATTTGTTCGCTTTATATACATTTTAGTTAGCACTAGTTTTCGACAGTGCATGGCCTTGGTCATTAGACACTAAAAACATTTTTTGAGTTATACCATCGAATTTCCACCACCTCCATGCTACGTTTTCCTTTCAACTTTTCTTCTAAGTTCTTAAGTTATTGCTAATATTAATACATTTTTTATATGTTACAAAATCGCTTAAGTCACATAATGTTATCCAATATTACTTTTACTACTTTTATTTCCATAACAGGCATTCCTGAATAAGACCCACATTATATCCCAGCATCTCACAGCCTTAGGCATAACAACTTCGCACAATAAGCCAATATGTATCTCGTCAAAAGTTGTTAACACTAACAAAATAACCATCATCTCTTGAGGATATCTCCGTTCATTATTAACAACCAAGAACAGCACAAGAATTCATCACCTCAACATGATCAAAAGTCATAAACCAGTTTTTTAAAATAGTAAGAATTTTAAGCCTTCGCCGAGCATTATGTAATGGAGAGTGTTGAAAACTCTCATTAAAATTGCTAACACAAAATACCATATACTCGTTTTAATGGGGATATCCTCCGTCATTATTACAACCAAAACAGCAAATGATTCGTGGTTCGAACCTCGCAATCCGTTTGTCCCCAAAAAAAAAAAAACCGCAACCTTGGTGGCAGGCGCCATAAAGTTTTGAACAAAAGCACATGACTACTTATTATCTGTTGTAAGGGCAGATGGGACTGGTTAGCTAATACCTGAAAAGTTCATAACCGGTAGAGTCAATATTTTTTAAGATATGCCCCCAGAAATCAAGTCACCTGCAGGAACCCATTTAACCAATTGATGCTCTATTAACTACAATACGGCACTAATCTTGCGCTCAGGACCACCAATATGAATCTCTAAGGCCACCACCAATTTCCCCTTTTTTTAATTTATTGAATGTTTTTTTATTAACTATTAACATATGAATGTTTCCATTGGCAAGAACAGCTAAAACCTGAAATTTTAACAACCTTAAAGATCGAATTAGATGTATGATCAACAAAATCTTTGTATTGCCCAAATAAACTGCATGGATTAGCGCTAATCATTCATCATAATTTTGTGACGGACAACACAGAGTTATTTCTAACCCAAAATTTAACGACAGACTGAATATACTGATACTGTTAATTGAGTTCTGTGTTGAAAAACATATCTAGGTTTTACTCTCTCTAAGTTGAGTGAATGTACATTATTTTGAGTAACAATCAGTTGCAGCCCAACACTTTATCATTTTATGTGATGGTGGAGTTTGTTTATGACTTAGTATAGTTTTATATCTTCTTGAACAGTTTATCACCAATAAATTAATGTTTTAATTATCTCAGTTTAAAAATATTATTAAATCAGTCATTTGACCCAGTAGATTGTTCTGGCAAGAAATTTGGGCAAGTAATAAATGATTGCAATCAATACTGTATTTGCCATTCTTTTCTTCATTGCCATGTCCTGTTGGTTTCTACTAGCTCCTCTTTTTGTAAAATGTTTCCTGCGTGCAGTGTTCGATTTAGAGGTTTTACAATGTCACAGATGCTGTAACATTTGCTCGTGCATGTAAAAATTCAGCCTTGCATCGATTTTAGTGTCATACAGCCCATTTTCCTGACGAAAATCCCAGTTGTGGCATGTAACTTTCTTTTCTAATCGAAACACGTTTGTTCTGCGGGTTACACTTGATTGTTGGCGTCATATCTTAAAACTATGACTCTAACTTTATGACTTTTCAGAACATTAGCAAACAGTCCCCTCTTACCTTGCAACAAAGAATAAATTTAGTCACTTGCTTTTGTTCAAACTTAAGAAACCGCCTGTCACTATGTGTTGCGTTTTTTGGGACACACGGTATTAAAATTTTCATTATTTTTCAGGTCAGAAGAAAATTTTAAGTCCAAAAAAGATAAGAAAAAAATATACGCTGCCCTTTGAGGTTAGTGAGGGAGACCTGCTCCTGGAGCATGGGAGTGTTGGTCAAAACTCCCGCGTGCAATGGGTTGAATCTTGCTCATTTTTTTCGGTTAGTGTAAAAGGCATAAACGCAGAATTGGCAAAAGAAACAGCATGGGGGCAAATGAGAAATCGAGCAGATGACAATGAAATGAGCGATTGAGGCAGCGAAGCAAAGGACAGAATGCAAAAGCTGAATTTTGGCAGGCCGAAAGGGCAGCATATG